>LPNX010928028.1:0-63522 GCA_001517045.1 Pseudotsuga menziesii
GGCTTTTAGTGGGATTTTCAGGGAAATATAGTAGGTAAATGGACGAATGAGCCATGAAATGGGGTAGATGAGGTAGTTAACCATTTTTGGGTGTTAACATCTTCCCACATGGATTAATGGCAGTAGGCTTAAGCTCTACAGTGATTGTCACCCCACCTCTCAGCCCTAGCTCGACAGCTCAGTTCCATGCAGATGCCCAGTGTAGTTGAAAGGAGGCATCGCACCGGGAATTAGTCTACACCGATAGGTATTCTAAGCATGAGGAATTGCATCATGTCGATTCATTTTGTTAAAAAAAAAGAAAAAAAAGAAAAGAAAAAAGAGCGCTAAGTTTGATTGAGCTGATGATGCGGTGTTGCATCGCAGCAATGCGATGCTTCTCCGTTCCATGTATCCAATTTTGTAACCAACAGAGGGCTAGTCAAGTCGCCTTCTAACAGGCAGCTAATGATGAAATGACCGGTATACCTTACCGTAGATCCGGCAGCGGCACAATTAAGTTCCCAGATTTGGCAAATCTTCGACGAGACCGGCGCCTGTACACACAGTTCGAGGAAAATTGATCGGATTTCAGAATTTATTGAGGATCGACATGACGGGTATGGTCTCGTCCAGGCAATTAATTTGACCAACCGGTTCAGCCTGGATAACCGTTGTGTCCGGGATTCTTGCCTTCGGCATAAAAGCAGAAATTATTCAAGCGGACGGGTTACATTTGAAAAAACCCGAGAGCTATAGAGTAAGATGTTAAGTGTTCCCTGTGTGCAGAGCTAATCCCATTACATGAGAGTGTCTGATTTCCAGATTTTGAAGCCATTGCACGGCTAGGATACTCAACCAAGTGGATAAGTCCGAGGACGAACCTATAGAAGCCATTTTGAGAATATTTAACCGTCACGGCCTCATAGGTGCCATGACGATGCCACCTAGGGTTGCCCAGCCGAGTTCATCACAGAGCAGACAGTAGCCATAGGCGAGGAGTCAATCTCAAGTACTAGAAGGATCCGGTTCAGACCTAGAGGAAGAAGTTCATAACGACACAGACTACATCATGCCACGAGTCGAAGGTGCACCAGAAGTAAAAGTCCCCAAGAGTGGTAAGTTTCCTATTCCCATACCCCAGATTGACTCTCAAGTAAAAGAAGATGGAGACCTATTAGGGTATGCAGCTGTTGCTAAATTCATAGATTATAACCTGGGAGACGGAAATACATATCCCCAGTTCAAGCCAGACCAGTACCTTATAATTCAGAAAAACCCCAAGACAGGTGTAGATGAATATATTCCTATGGACCATGTCAAGGTTCTTGAGCATTCAGGCCTACTCAATCTATTGAGACTACCACATTTTGGATGTGGCAGAGAGGTTAATGCCGTGGTGCGCATTCTACTCTCCTGCGTACATGGAGGTTACCTTTGGCTTGGTAACAAGGTCGACCTAAACATTGACCTCATACATCGTATCACCGGACTGTCCAAGACGGGTCAAGACCCGAAGATAGATACAACAGGGAAGACCAAGGAACCCAAGCTATCACCATCCCTAGTTGCCAAGTACCAACTGCAGAGAGGAGGTCGGGCTTACGACATCGCAAGCATTCCAGACAAAACACTCAGTTTTATAGCTAGTTTGCTAGCAGGCAGATTATTGACCAAGGTTCGGCCAAAAGAAGTTACAGGATCAGTCATTAAGCTCGCCATACAAGTTGCAGAGGGAGAACACTTCAACTGGTCTTTATTTTTGTTAAATATGTTTCAGGCAGACTATTTGGCGGCACAGGATGAGGCCACCCACCAATTTCATTTTTCATGGTTGATTATACTCTGTGCATTTGTAGGGTGGAAGGAACCGCCCCATACCCAATTTAGACAGCTAGCAAGTGGCGAGCCCAGAGGGATGCGCTATACAAACCTATGGGAGAGTAACCACCCGGAAAAGAAAAAGCTCAATGCGATGGTATTTTATGAATAATTTATGTTGCTGAAGGACGTCGTCCTAGAAACACCGCGGATCAGCAAGGAGGTTATAGACACATATGATGAACGGCTTAACTTCATGGTGGATCGCCATAGAATCCACCTGCGACCAAAGAGGACTAAAAGGGATGATTGGGCCCCTGGCTGGTTCAGGATTACAGCACAGGATATCGAGGGCATCATCAAAGACTTTGATTGACCAATGGAAACATGAGTACGAGGATACCACACCACTACCAGCAAAGACTGCACAGACAGACTCGTTAGACAAAGCCAAGGACAAAGTGCAGACCCAGAAACAGGATGCAGAAGACCTGCCACAGGACGAACCCAAGAAGAAAAAACAAAAGGTTACAAATCCAAGTGGGGAGATTAAATTGACAGCTGACGATTATGAGCAAATCGTAGTAATAATAAGGGACAAAATGAGCGACAACTTTCAGGCGATGCAAGCATTGCAGGGCAAGCTGCAGGGGGCGATAGATCTGGAGCTTGGCGAGTTGAAAACAATAACTGAGAAAACTACTATCATTCACACTCAGTTGAGCAAGGCGCCCACAGGAGAGAGTTCAAAACAGGTGGCCTCCCATGAAGAGACTTTAGCAAAGGACCGCCTTAACACAGTTTTGATACCACCAGGGAGTATCCGCGTCCCTGCGCAAATAATGGATGTACTGATGAAGACTAGGAAACCTGTCGAGGTTAACCTCACAGTGTTTCACATTGATCAGTTGCAGATGATCCAGCAACAGTTGACTGCAGAACTCAGAGGCAGAGAGCTCGCAATGTATCAAGAAAACACAAAGCTAATGCAAAAGAATGCGGCACTCACCACTAGCTTTCAGAAAAAGGCGGACGAGTTAAGAACCTATGAGGAAAGAGAGCAGGATCTCTCTCAAGTTTTGCAGAGCATTGCATTGGAACTACCCCAATTTAACATTGATTTCACCTTACCAGTCCCGCAGAAGATCAGAAGAGTGGCAGATAGAGCAAAATCTCTGGAGGAAACAATAACCAGGATGGACGAAGAAGTGGCCAAGATGAAGGCCGACCATGAAGCGCAGATCGCCGAGCTTGAGGCTCGCGCACTAGACACCTCCTAGGCAAAGAAGCGAAAGAGAATAGAGGCCTTTCGCCTCACTTCTGCGAAGATGCAATCTCGCATCGACGAGGCATGGTTAGTACTAACTAATGCGACGAACACCTGAGCTGAGTTAGATGAACCGCCAGAGAAAGTAGAAATCCAGCAAAATATCCAGCAGGTAGAGAATACTGCTGCGGCAATGAAAGAAGAAATTAAGAGCTTAGCAGCTCTTCAGAAGATGAGGAAGACCAAGGAGATGAACCGATTGCAGCAGGAAGCACAATGGTTAAGAACACAGGAGATACACATCAATGACCTGCTTCAACCCTATCAGGAGAAAATCACTAAGTTAGTCAACACGGTTGAGCAGAAGGTGAAGGAGTTCACTACCGTAAGACAAGAAATTGATGCGACAGAGGACTCCACCATCAGTCAAGCTATGCTTGACGTGGCACAGGAACGTGTCGAAGTAATGTAGAATGAAGTCGCAGGACTTAGAGACAAGCTACAACAAACTTCGCAGGAAGCGAAGGCGAAGTTAGAACAGGAGAAAACTGCTGGTAGTGGCTAAGGGGCGAGCCACAAGTAAGTGTTAGGGGATTGTTGGAGTAGGGTCCCATAGCTAGAGAAGAAGCTGCTATTTTTGGTGGACAGACAATTTTGGCGGAGATATCAGAGGTAAAGCTACGACGCTGTAGCAAGGTTTCTAGCCACGGATCAGAGCCGAAAACCATTACTGTGAAGATAGAAAAGTCAAGGAAGACGACGGTACCTGAGTGGCTGAGAAGAGAGAGCTCAACCAATGCATTGAAGGCAGCGGCGAAGATAAGAGGGTTCAGCTACCCTCATAAAGGAAAATGAGCGACGAGGCCGAGGTATTGAAGACGAAGGACAAAGGGAAGCAGCGCCGGTACCCATGGTCAGTGCTGGGAAGCATGCAAGACTGCAGGAAGCTGTGGTGAAGGGAAGCGGTGCATAGTACCCATGATCAGCACCGGGAAGCATGGAAGACTGCAGAGAGCTGTGGTGTGATGGAAAGCGGCTACCCCAAGTACACATATGTCATCTGTCACTAGTTAGGGTTTTGGGATTAATGTTGGGACAGGCCCATAGTGTTGTAATGGCGAGACCTTCGGGCCGCCTATAAAGGGATGTATTTTGTATTGTAAAAGGTTAGAAAAAGAGCCTAATAGACATATAGAGTTTGTATGGTATAAGAGTTGAGCACTGGTTCTGTTACTAACTGTAGTGATCTAACGGAAACCAGTAGCGGAAACCAGTAGCCAGCTCACAGAGCTTGTATGTAACAATCCGCAGGGGTTGACAGAGAGGGAAGAGTATATTGTAAGAGAGACAATATAGAGATAGATATAGAGAAAGAGATCTAAGAGAGAACGGCTCCAGGCTGTGTGCAGAGTTACCCAGAAGATCTCTAGCTGCATATGCGGTGCAGCAGAACTGTGTTGGCCTTTCCTTAAGCTATAATAGAGAAACACAGTTCTGTGGATGTAACTCCCATCCTGGGGGCGAACCACGTTAAATCTGCGTGTTATGTGTTGAATGCATGTGATTGTATTTGCTTACTGTTATATGTTATTATGCACATGGACTTTGTGTACTATCAGTGTATGAATGTGTTATTCAGTTCGCAGCATTATAGAAGGATGAATATAAGTTAAGTTGTTAAGTATTCGATAGGAGAACTTGTTGATAATTTCCTCTGACAGCTAAGAGTCGCAATATTCAATAGACCTTGTATGTTGAGTTGTGTAAGTCAGACACGCGTAACGACGATAGTGTTGAGTCACCACGGTAGGATATCACAGAGAGGCGATATTGCACCGACAGAGGAGCTGTGGTGCGTGGTACCACGGGTTGAGGACTCAGCGCAGGGGAGAGTTACGTGTTGGTCGGAGCACGGCGATGCGATAAGGGCTAGATTCTGCACAGTGAGAGGAGACTGCACATCGCAGAGAGAGAGGCATCGCGGGCTAAGAAGAGCTGCACGACCCATAGGATGCGATAGAACCTAGTCTAAGACACTTGAGTCTTTGGCCAACCCATTAGAGTCACTTCGGGTGAGACTTCAGGCCGCTCCGCGGTCTGTCACCGAAAGGGCCAGTGAGCTAGGGGTGTTGTTGGTTAATCATAGTAAACCCAGGTCTGCCCAGCGACCAACAATAAGTAGCATAGTTTTTCTCATGAATTTTAAGCTCCTTAGACTCGTATGCAATTACGTTTCCTTCTTGAGTTAAGACCCCACCTAGACCATCATTGCATGCATCAGTACATACGACAAAGTCCTTATTAGGATCAACAATTCTTAATATTGGTGCAGTAGTAAATAATATTTTTAATTTCTTAAAACTTTCTTCACACTTTTGATTCCCCTCGAATTTCTTTTCTTTCTTCTGTAAAGAAGTTATGGGATTTGCGATTCTTGAGAACCCCTCAATGAATCTTCGATAGTAACCGGTAATCCCCATGAATGATCACATGCCAGTCACATCCTTTGGGACAGGCCATTCTTCAATTACTTTTATCTTTTTTGGATTGATCGAGATCCCTTCTTTGGTTATTACATGCCCAAAGTATTGTATTTCATATTTCAAAAAATCGCACTTACTAAATTTAGCATAAAGCTGATGTTCCCTTAACTCTTGTAAAACAATTTTTAAGTGCTCCTCATGTTCTTCTTTAGACTTAGAATAAATTAGAATTTCATCAATGAAAACAACTACAAATTTATCGAGATACTTATGCAATATATTATTCATTAAACACATGAAGACAGTCAGGGATTTAGTGAGCCCAAATGGCATGACACCAAACTCATAGTGACCATATCTGGTCCTAAAAGTTGTTTTAAAAATGCCTTCATCTTTGATCTGGACTTGATGATAACTAGATCGTAAATCAATCTTTCAAAATACAGTCTCTTCACACAGTTGATCAAACAG
This sequence comes from Pseudotsuga menziesii, assembly GCA_001517045.1. Taxonomy (NCBI): domain Eukaryota; kingdom Viridiplantae; phylum Streptophyta; class Pinopsida; order Pinales; family Pinaceae; genus Pseudotsuga; species Pseudotsuga menziesii. The sequence goes on from LPNX010928028.1 coordinate 6,022, forward strand.
ATCATCTATGCGAGGAAACGGGTATCTATTTTTAATGGTCATTTTATTAAGTTGACGGTAGTCAATGCATAAGCATAGAGTATCATCCTTGTTTTTAACAAAAATGACAGGTGCTCCCCAAGGAGACACGCTTGGTCTTGTATACTTTTTATCAATAAGTTCCTTTAACTGTGATTTTAATTCATTTAGTTCCAATATATTCATCTGATAAGGAGCTTTTGAGCTAGGCACTGCACCAGGTACCAAATCAATAGTGAAATCTAATTCCCTTTTCGAAGGCAATCCTATAATTTCTTCCGGAAATACATCCAAATACCCCCTCAGGATTGAAATGTCTTCCAGTTTTAGTTTATCTTCATTATTAATATTTTCTTTGTCAGTTACAGTTACAGCAACGGCTTTACAACCCTTCCGAACAACTCTCTTTAATTGCAAGGCAGAGATTTGTCTGATAGTTGTTTTCCTAGGAATTCTTGTTACAGTTATTGTTTCTCGTTCATTATTTACGCATGTAAAAGTTTTATCAAAACAGTTCAAAACTACTCTATGTTGTTCTAACCAGTCCATACCAATTAAAACGTCATAAGAGCCTAAAGGAAGTACATTTAGCTTCACAGAAGTTTCAAACTAATTCATAAATACAATGCAGTCTTTTACAAAATTAATCACTTTTCTTTTTGCTCCTATAGCTAGTTGAACTAGCCATGACTTTGCAAACTTTTCTACTGATAAATTGCATTTTTCTACTAAACTAGGAGAAACATAACTCAGGCTATCCCCTGGGTCAATTAAGATAGAAATGAGTGTTTGATTCAGCTTACCTTCTACTTCCACCATGGAAGTTTGATAATCAGCCTGCCTGTTTTCCAATGCCACGTTGATCCTGGGAATCCCCCTTGCTAAATCACCAACAGGCATCTCCTCCTGCACTGTATGAATGTTGCTGACAGTCTTCTTTTTGTTAGGGAAAACTGATGCATAATGAGGTCCATTACAATACCAACACTTTATTTCTCCTTTACGTTCATTATTATTAACGTAGTTGTTGTGATTATTAGCAGGTTCTTTATTTCTAGGGCCATTAGGGTTTGACTGTGAGTTACCTTTATTTCCTTGGAAATTCTTATTAGGAAATTTATGTGTGTTATTATTCCCAAACCTGCGGTTAGGTGTGAAACCCTTCTTCTTATGTTCAAAATTATTAGACCTCTTAGCCTTCCAGTTTGGCATGCTTTCCCTTTTTCGGTTATGCTCATAGAAATTTTTTTCCTTTCGCATAGCCTCCTCAAGGATTTTAGGATTATCTTATTCAATTCTATCTTTCATGTGAAAGGTAAACATCTCAGAAAACACTGCACCTTCGGCTTCTCATCCACAATGTAAGGCATGCAATGTAGTAAACTTAAAAATTTACTGTTTAATTCCTTCATGTTCATAGGTCCCAACTTTAGTTCATAGAATTCTTTAGCTTGCTCTTCATAATACTGTTTCGTCAGAAACATCTTTTTAAATTATTTTTTAAAGGTACTCTAGTTAATGTTATTTTCCTTAATACCTTTTACTCGTTTTAAATCCTGCCACTATATATTTGTCTTTCCAATTAAGTTGTAAATGGCCATTCTTGCTTTTAGCTGGTTGGATTAATTAAAAATTTTGGAAAAACTTCTTCATTCCAGACAGCCATGCTTTGGCTTCCTCCCCTTTCTTAGTTTCACCGTTGGAAGTTGGTGGTTTTATCTTCTTAAATTCTTCTGAAATTTCCTCATAAGGCTTATATTTTCTTTTTCTAGATAGGTAATTATCCTCACTGCTATCAGTAGAGTACTAGCGATTCTTCCTGTGTGAGTCACCATAAATTTTAGAGGATGAACTATTTTCAATTTTAGACTGTTTAGACGTTTTACTTTTATGTTGGTAGGACGTATTTTCGGATCCTATCTGTTTATCTTTCCCTTCACTCTGAAATTTTTCCATCAATATCTGGTTCAGCTCCTCATGAGCTCTTAGAATTCTTTCATTCTCTTTTTTAACTGTTTCCATTTCAGTTCTTAATTCTTTAACAGTTTGTAATAATTATGAAGAATTGTTAGTTATTTCTTCCTTAACCAGTTCTCTTCAAGAATTACTTTATTCATTTAACGGGGACCCTTCATCTGCATATTCCTCAAGTATTTCCATACCTGCAGTTTTAGCTCAGAAAACTTTTCTAGTAACAACATTTCAAAAGAAAAATAATAAATCAGTTATGCATGCATTTTATTTATTGTTTGTCTACACGAGTTGAGCTGCATTCAATCCTAGTGTCTGCACGCGTGATCTGAGACCATATGTAATACCCCAAAATTTCATAAAAATTTAAATTTTTCTTGCGATAATTAATGTTTAAAATCATCGATAAGGAGAGTAACTTAACTGCTAACAATTAACATCCTACAGGGTCAAATCTAGAAACTAAAACAATTTTCTTTATTAATTTCTATAATTGCACTCTTCACTAACTGCATCAAAATTAAGTATTGAAAAATGGTTTTAGTAAGTAATGAATCGAAAGTAGTATGAGCTGAAAATAACTGTTTGTTTACTATGTACTAAAGTTTGTCTCCTGCTTAATGAAGGAACTTTAGTACATGCCCGAGGCTTACTTAGCTCTTGAAGCTAATGTAGTGAAATGATGATTCTTGTACAGGTATTTTTATAGGTACAACACTTTGTTCCCAGTTTCAGGATTGAGACTAATTATCTCAACTTGCAAAAGTAAAATGCTGGCATGTTTATTTAAAATAACGTTTTGTGAAAAGGTGTTTGTATTGCCAAACCTTTTTTCCTTTCCAAATCTTGAAATCGGTTATGTTATTGTAAAACGATGAGGTTTTCCTATATATTTTTATTTATTTAAAGGCTTAAATACTTAGAAAATACGCGCAAAGATAGAAACTTATGTCTCTAGCCTAAACTATGAACATAACCTGTAAATATTAAATTAAATCTATTGTTGGTGTAATAGATCTTAATTCTACAAGCAACATTATAAAAGGAAAATCCTATAAACTAAGTCTTGCAATACTACTTTTACCAAATAATTTCATATGCAATGGAATTAACATATGCTCGAAGTGTGATCATAAACAAGAATTAACCAATGATTATGTATTGTTATGTGGTTTAAGAATTCGACATTTGTATATGTGATAATAACGATTTATGCAAAGTTTAAATATTATAATTATCACCGTATCTAACACTTGTTGGTATTGCAAGTTTAACAATGCTAATCGAGACTATGGAGAAACTCGTATTCAAAACCCAAAAGATTTAAGTCTTGGTGGAATCCACATGGTTGACGGTTGGTGGATAGGATTTATGTGTTGGTAAACCTTGCTACAAAATTGATCAAACCCTAAAATTTCTTATTGTTAACTAACACTTCGCTGCTATGAGTAGCACATCCAGGCTCATGGCCTCTTGGGCCTTTGATGCCATCATTTAGATCTATGAGAGACGACCTCGATGCTCACATTTAGCTCTCTAAGAAACTTAAACCCACTTATCATCCAAGCTGATTCCTCTTATTGTTAGCAGTGTGGTCCTGGATCTATAACACACAGCTTACTTGTTGATTTTGTTGACAGTAAGGAATTTGGTTTCATCCTGTCTTTTACTGTTTGCTTTCCCCTTTCTCCTCAAGGTCCTTAGAATGTGTTTCTTCTACCCAGCTGCTAGGGTATGAAGTTTTCCTTGGCTAGGGTTATTGTGCAAAATAAATTACTGCACGACTGAGGATAAAATATCTCCAGATAACTCATTTTAAATCTTTCTACAAAATCCATATAGATTCAATACTATGGCACGGTTTTTTTTTAAACATGAACTTAACTTTTCTTAATTTCTTGTGCAGACTTCTTCTACAGGTGAAATCTCTCTACTATGAGATGAATGACAAAGGATACTTTAGGAAAAAGGCTCCACGCTTCTTAAACAACCAGGTAAGCCTTCGTTTCATGCCTGAGGTTCCTTCTGTGGTGATGTGTGGGGTTTGGAAAGATATTGTCTCCTAGAGAGCTCCCTTGTTGTAGCTGCGTTTGAACAATGCTTCGTTGGTAAAGGCTGTGTGGCCGTAGTACTGTTCTGTTCGATTGATTATGTTTTTCTTAGGGTTTTGCAGTTTGTAGAAATTTTGTTTTTTACTTGTAACGGGTTATCAGTAAAATGGGTGCATCGATCTGTGAAAAATGGAGTCTTTGATAGACTTGGACATCGTGGTTTTCTGTGTTGTTTGAAGCCTTCGAATGACTTGAAATGTGGGGTTCTAAAACGTTACTGTTTCTTTTGGATATTTTTAAGTCTTTTAAAACAAATAGAAGATCCTTTTGGGTTGTTACTATTTGTATCTATTTGAAGATTTTAAAAGAATTTACTCTGTAAAAGAAAACCATAAGTTCAAATTTGGTTTTAATACTGTATTCGTTTTATTAACAAGGAAAGTTTATTTTTAGGTTTTTTTAATTATAAAGGATTATGCTAAGAAAATATCAGAGGAGAAATTCCTCTTGGATGTAGGGTTCTACCTGGTGACTTGAACTAGGTTATTATTATAATAATAAAAAAATTAATATTTGAGTTTAAATATTGTTACTCTGTTTTTTTTTAAATAGTAAACAAATTGTTCATTGTTTATACATACAAGCTTATATAATTTAGAACAATTATAGATTAGATATAATATATATATATATNAAATATGGTAATTATATTTTAAATCATACTCTGCATTGTTAGTTGTTTTTAATATTAATTAATATAATGTTTACTAATTATACAGTATTAGTGCACTTCACTTATATATTATTTATAAAACCTAATTTATTACCACAATTTCTTTTTACTATTTAAAATCCAATGTTGCTTCATTTGCATTATTTTTCCTATTCTGTATTGATTAAAAGTTATATGTATCTATATATTAGGTTGAAACTTAGAATTAGTTATTTTACCATGTTAAAAGAACACAGTTACCAAAATGTGTATTGATTTTTAATAAACATTCTTTGGTGGTAGTTTATATTTATAATTTTTACAAATGTAATTTAGCTAATGAAACTTATGAAATAGAGGAATCTTTTGCTAACATTCTTATAATATTTAACAGTAGATAGTAAATAATCATATTCCTACACATTTTGATTTGATTTGATCATCAAACTTAATTTCACCTACTGTACTAGAGCACTACCTTCTTGAAGGTGTGGAAAAATACAGTCATGCAATTCATTCATCTGTAAATTTGAACTAACCCCAAATCATTTATTCTAATACATGTTTAATCAGAATTTATAAATCTTGGAGCAATAAAAGGTTTAACTAACAAACAAAATAATCAGTCATATAGATGCATCAAATCCTAAATTATGATACATTCCAGTTCCTATGCTTGCATAAAGAAAATAAAAATAACATTTAGAACTTGGTAATATAGCAGAGGAGACAACAACCTAAGGAGCCTGTTCCTCCCAACCAACTCTTGAAGACAGCTGAGCTGCAAATATTAGGACCCCCGAGCCTGTCTATTGGTTCACCTGGTTGAAAGCACTGGGTGAGAGAATAGGTTTAGAAACCCCTGCAACTCCTCAGAGTAACCAGCATTAATACTTCTGCCTATAGCAGTAAGAGCTCAGCCCAAAACAGCTGCACTAACTCAGTAAGTCATCACTTTCCCACTCAAAAACTTCTACATGTCCCCTCCATCGAATCTCTTGTTCACAAAATTTCACTCAAAAATTTCACAAGTAAAGAATGAGCTGCCTCAGTTGAATTCGATGGGTAGTTTTATCAGCATGCCTAGGTCTTTTGGGTCAGTTTTTCACTTAATGAGCCACCTGCTCTTGTTCCACTTTCTTGGGGAACATGACCACACAAATATGGAAGTTGCCTCCTGCAACAGCTAGAAGTAGTTTGAGGATGCTTCCAAGTGTCAATCTGCTCTCAACCCAACCTATTCCACCAAGTGGCCAGTAGACACTCATTTAATAGCCTCGTTAAGCTGTTGTTTCATCTTTTATTTATTAATTAATAAAATATTCAGCAATTAAATACAATTATCCTTGACCCCACTTGGTCAATAATTACAGAATTTATAATAAAATTAAAACATAATGTCTTCCCAAACATAAAATGTTTTTGCAAATCTAGTGTATGTGACAATTACATCCTGAAATATTTTCATCTGCACCATACAACATCCTCCCTACCTATCCCACTTTCCACAATAGTTTTGACCATCATTCCATCCAAAACAAAATATCGATGTAAGAGACTTGGGACCGTGCCACCCAGAATTTTTGCATCTTCTAACAATGCTAAACAAAAATATTCCAGCCTAACAGTGAAAACAAAACTCTTATAGATTGCTAACATTAGAGAAAGCGACATGTGACCATTAATCACACTAAAGGCGATAAGAGCCTTTGAAAACCTCAGAAATAACAGAGCAGATACCAACACGACCTCGTTAGAGAAAAATATACAGGAGGTCTGAGATGCGGTCCTGGCATGAGCTATACTCATATGATTTCTAGATTTCCACTAGAGGACGAGTTGAGGGAACCTGAAAGCCCAGTCCTTTCATGAGGATATCAACATTGGAATTTAGTTGTTGAATATCCACAGTCATGGAAGCTTTCCATTGATCCTGATGTGCCTCGACAAAAATTTCTCCATGCTTTTCCTAGACCGACCACCTAACGAGATTTTTCATTACCCAGAATAGAGCTACGGTCCTCTCGTAAAGACTTAATCTTCCTGCAGTATCGCTAGGATTGAGGATCCACTTCTCTACCTTCCGACAATCTCCATGAAGCCTCTCTCTGTCAAGATCCTCCCACACTATTTTTCTGTTTCATTAACTCGTTGTTGGATTTACCGTGGAAGCTCAAGTTCATACATCCTAGCTTCCTACATTGCCTTTTGCTGGGCTCTGGAAGCTTTCTTGGGGTCCTCCTTCTTGTTTAAAGTGCGCTTCCATCTGCCTCTTCATCCTGCCATGAGGTTTCCTCACCTCTGATGCTAAGACTCTTCTCAATAGCGTAATCCTGACCTTTCATTGACGTAATTTTCAAGAGCAACCAGACACAAACTTATTATGTGATTTTTCCCATCACCTTTCATCCTCCTAAATAGTAATTCCTTATTGATAACATCATAACCACAGTATTGGTCATGATACCCTGCACTTGATCTGTAGTCTGGATCAAATAAAACCCACATAGGCCTTCATATTTCCCTTTTTTGCGTTTCATTTCTACACATATGCTAGGCCGTCGAATATATAGGTTCTTGATGATGGTTCAAAGCGGCATTAAATCACACATTCCAGTCACATGGAGCATCCTTTTTGCAACCTGCCTGTCCACGTGCTTAGTGGAGGTCCGGTCCCACACGATGTCCTGCCCTACTCCTGCCATTAGTGCATTGCATTTCCTAGAGCACAAGATTCATACAGTTGTCCCGCTCTGTCTTATCTACTATCATGTCCGACTCCTTTTCCTTCACATCCTGGTGGGTCTTTGTCTTGAGGTTTTCCATCTTGTCATCCACCTTGTTACCTTGTCGTCTAACATGGATGATGCAGGCAGCTAACCCCTCAGCTAGTATCTATGTCAAGTGGGGTCATAGATGTCAAGCTAGTATTTGAATGATTGAGGACATGAATCAATGAATGATTGTGGAGAATATGCCAACCTTGAAGGATCAAATCCCTTTGGTATAAAGAACCTATGAACATGGCTTATAGAGGATCTATAGATAGAGGCATTGTAAATAATGTGTTGGTGACAAAAATTGAAAGAAGTATGCAATAATGAATTGTGCAACCACAAGAACGATTGGTTTTGTTTAAATAGACAGAGACTATTGGAGATTATTGAGGTCTATGAAATATGATCCCCTGGTGATATCCATTGAAACCCAAAGTATCTGTTTCAAAATAGAGATGATATTTGACTTAGTAAGTATAACTTTGTTAGCACGACAAGATAAAAGACAGAATTTGTTGTTTATATGGAAGTCAATTTTTGTCGCAAGCAATATGTCAATGACAACATAGTAAAAAGTCTAACTCAGTCATCAAGGATCACAAATCGGTTTGAAGAGCCACAGATTGTCCATCTACAAAATGTGTGGAAGAGAAACAACTATTAAGGCACTTTAAATTGCTTAAATAAGCACACAAGTCAGCTCCAAAATTTGGCTCAAACAAGTACATGTCAGCCCTAATTAGATTTACGTGTCATCCCCACAAGTCATCCAAAAGGTGTATAAATATAAGCTATACTAAGGGCTATCAAAGGAAAAAAGGACAAGTATGAGGCAACAGACCTAGCAGTAGATATGCGAGGAAACAAAAAGGAGAATTGAGGGGAAGAAATGAAGGCTACAGACCAAGGATGATAAATGATCCATACTAGTCCCATGTAAGTACATTTTTATACTGTTTGTAATATTTTGATAAACCATATTCAGACTGGGTCTTAGGATCAGAGCTGGACTTGTTTAAGAAATATTTTGTCACAAGTATTGGACTAGTTGTGAACTACTTAAAGGATTGAGAATATCAAATCGCTGAGCAAGAATTTATTACAAGATCATTTTGAAGAGGTAAAATGGACATGTTAAAAATTGATCTCAAGGGTTTCTTGAGGAATTTTAATAGGAAATCATTGACTGTAATATTATTGCTGATAAGACCGAGCTTGGGATTACATAGAATATGCTAAGAGTATGAACCAATAGAACATCACTTGAGGGACTATTTGATGAACTATTATAAAAAGTTGAAGAAGTGTTTTGAGGAGTACGTTTGACTATCATAAGGGTTGCAAAAACTCATATTTGCTCAATACTATGGGCAGACATGATGAGCTGAATTGTAAAGTGCTTTGGCACAAGTGTCAATACTCAAATAAAGTATTGGACCTTTGAAGAGAAATAGCAGACTTGGAGAGCCTAGAACTAAAGAGAAAAACAAAGCATATCCCTTTGAAGTAAGAATAGGTCACGAGCATCCTTGAAGAAGACATTTAAGCAAGATAGTGGCATATTTGTGAGCAAACTGAGGTACGAGTTTGGAGATGACATTGGACTATGTATGGGGCAGCCTTGAAGTTTGTTGAAGTGTAAATTTGAAAAATACAAGTTGAAGCTAGTCACTATCAAGGTTGCTTGGGTCGTACAAGGAGTTTGAGTTGGAGAGTGTTAAGTAGTGTGTAGATTAAGTGGCATTAATGAGAATGACTAAACTATTCACTTTGTGAATTGGTTTTTGGCTCTTTAATGTTGCAAGTGATTGAATTCACATGTGATTACTTAGTGTCAAAATTGTGAGACCAAGGTGTTGCATATCATTGTGAGAGAAGTTGAATTGGTCGGAAGGCCATGTCTCTGGTTGTGTCATAATCTTTGTACATGCTCAACATGTTGTAGTTGAAGTGCATAATGTGATACCAAAAAAATGTTCAGGACAATCCCACTAACTCCAAGATCTGTTACTCTTCATGAAACAACAAGGATCCAAAATGTACATAGGTGGGGAAAACAATGTTCAACTGAACTACCAAACATGATCAATTGGGTGTAGAAATCAAAGTATATACTCAGTTCACTTGAACTCTACTCAATTCCAAATACCTAGACTTATTAATTTCATATAAACAAACACATAGATTAGTTATTTCACTCTATGATGTATGAGGCTTTTAACAACCTCATGTGCATAAATGTAACATATCAATCTCAAAGGCTTAAAGTTTGGAAATGATAGAATCAAAAATCTTATTTGTTCTCCACTTCAAGAATGATAAATGTGCTTTTCATGCTTTAAATTAGTTCGGTATAGAATAAGATAAGATAAAATATTTTTATTAATGTCCAACAAATGACCACAAAAGTAGGTCAATGGGGCTACTCAGTATAATAGTGCCAAGAAAAAGTTAGACCATAAAAGCAATTGCTATATAAAGTAAGATGTAGACTGTAAATTAGTGATTTAAGCTAAGACCTGGAGACTGAACCCTACAAGCAGAGTGAATCTATTAATGCTAATAATATGAATTCAACTAAAAAGTATGAATCTAACTGAATATGACTGTTAATGGAGAGTGAATCTGATTTTTATTGGTTGCAATAAGAAATATGTCACTTTATTTGTGCTTCCTTTCTAGTTCTTAGTCATTGTGTTGAATTGCTGCGAATAAGTAATAACTTCCCATTACTAAAGAAGTGGACACTATGTTGAAATCTCAATAGGGTTACTCCAAAGATAATTTTGTTCGTTTCAATAAAATTAGAACAATTTAAAGGATGACACGGAAAACTAGATTATTTGTGGTACTATAAACAATGTTAATTTATACATGTGGCATCTTATGTTGAGTCTTTTTCTCTGCAACTTTAAAATCCTTTGTATGTGCAACTATTTTCTTCTCATGTTTGCTTGCTTGTTTTTTCTTTGTTTCAAACCATTGACATGCATTTGAATGTCCTGAAAGAAATAAGTCAACTTCAACCTACAGAAAGGTTGGTCAAACAAGCATCAATGTTAAAAAAAATGTGTTGCATAAATAAACTACAAAACAATATAATTTTGAAATGTAGATGCTATATCTAGTTTCTAAACACCTTGATAATTTTCATATTTCAGTAATTTGATTACTTTTCATCACATCCCATGATGTGTCCATCCCTAGATTGTCTTTGAAAACTTGACAAAAATTCCAAACTAACAAATAGAGAAGAACACCTAGGACTTTGAGAGAACGTTTTTACATCACATCAACTGACATTGATTTATTTACAATCTAGACCCAATACATAGCTAATAATTCTTGCTTTTAGCTCTATGAATTATATAGTCATTATCACATCTCATCCCAAGGTCCTCTGAATACAACTATCTCACAAAGTACAAGAATCCTAAATTAATAACCATTTTGTGAAAATAACAACATATAGCACCAATTATAGCAATAATGCACCCAACTAGCAATAAAGTTGTGAAATATCATTAAAAGGATGAACTCAAGATTCCGTGAGATTAAGCAGTTGTAAAATTGTCACAAGTTCATTAGGAATATATCTTGATGTCTTGCAGTATAACATTTCCCTCAAACATTAGCATTTAACAGATCTTATCCCCAGATGATGTAAACTAAGAAACCAATTACAAATGGACTCTCCAAAAATGCCATGTTGTTGTAAATAGTTATGAAATTTCATGTAACACCAAATCACCAAATCCTTTAGTACTTGTCTAAATTATTGACAGGGGTGAGCAAGTCAGAATATGCTAAGGTCTCTAGGTGTTCAACGAGGTTACAACTAGGTGAGGAACATTATATTCACAAGAACCAGAACATTAAGTCTAAGGTCTCCCGTACCCAAGTTTCCTGGAAATTTAGGTACATACTCAACCTTGAAGGGATTGTCCATGGGAAATAGTCATGCCTCTAGAACTACAAGCAATGTAAGAAACAATTGTTGCTAACCAAGGTCTACCTAGAATCAAGGGATACCCAATGAGTAAATACTTTCTCTGTAGCACCATTATGTCTGTGAGGTATTCCCATGAATCTCTTGAGACTATATCCTCTAACCATTTTATACATAGGAACATCTTTGATAGTTCAAATAAGTGGAATTTTAACACAAATTTTGTACGTCCACCAAAAAATCAAAATCAAGCTGGGTAGGTGTCTTGGTTTGTCCAAGCCTCTCTACAAAAAGTGTATTTTCCTTTGGTTTCTCTTGTGCAAGAGGTTGATGTGGTCGGTCTTGGTGTATGGTTGTTGCATTCTAACATTTTTTTTCAGATTGCTCTTTGATTATGGATGGAAAGTATCTACTACCACTCTCCTTGAGCGAAGGTTGAGACCATTGCAGCCCACAAAATTCACAAAGTAAGATGGATAGTTTTCCATCTCAATATTACATCTCAATTTCATTGACTTATGTTGGGGTTGGACACCATATGTTATGAATTCATTAAATCAATGATGCACTAAAAGACAATAGTGAACATGATTGGATGACCAAAATATTTGAAAATGTATGCAAAATTCAATCGTACATATGTAACTAACCCTAGTCAAAATCCATCTACCCCAAGTTTTCCAAAGTGGGATCACTTGAATTAGTTGATACTAGATTCACGGCATGCCAGTGGCCACATTATTCTCAAGGGAATATTGGAGGTGAAGGAGACTTTATGTTCATTTTAGTGACATGGGAGAATTAAGGAAGAAAACTTCATCAAACAAAACTCTTGACCCCAAAACAGCTTTTGGATCACATTGCCTAAAACCAACATTAGCTTCCACAGTTGTTAATGACAAGTGGGAATCATGGAAGTGGTAATCATCAAACACAACTCTTGACCCCAAAACATTTGTTGGGTCACATTGCCTAAAATTACTTGCCTAACTAATTGGGATGACAAAAGGGGCCAACAAAAATCAAATGTGCATGCTTTGTCACGCACATTGGAAAGACAGTTGTGCAAAGATTAGAGCCCATTTTATGAAAATTCCAAAAAATGGAGTTGAATTTTGTATTGGGCCAACCGATAAATTGTTAAGAACAAAGGGAACAAGAAAGGATTGCAGGTTTAGATCCAAAGAAGAAAACCCATTGTCTAAAGATAATTCCAAAGGTGAACCAATGCCACAGTGATGCTAAAGATTTTGGTGATGAACATGTGCATTCAAATTCTTCCAAAAGTATTCCAGGATCATCACATAAGAGAGTTTAGACTAGTGGTATTTTTATGTGTTTGAAGTGAATGGGTAGAGAGGTTGATGATATTGTAATAGCGAGATTCATTCTGGAATTAGGAATCCCTTTCCATGCATCCCATTCAGCCTATTTGAACAAAAAATACGTGACTTTCATGATGGGTAGACACGCTATAAGCCACCTCATTATGAGAAGCTTTGAACCATTTTGGTTGAGAAAAAGAAAGCACACCTTCAGAATTCAATGGTTCCATTGAATGCATCATGGAGTGTGGATGGTTTTTTCACTATGATGGATGGTTGGATTGACTCTCAAAATGATCCATCATTGAGCATTATTGTCTCTTCCATATCCAATGACTACTTTCGAAGGGAAATCAATTGTTTTAGTAAACAGAACACAACGGTTATTGAAAGACCAATTAGGTGAGGCCATTACAAAGGTGAGTCTATCAAATTTCATCCAAATTATCATAGATGCACTCTCTGTTCGCAAAATAGTAAGATTGATGGACCAAAAATAATAAAGGCATATTTTTTGGACACCATGTGTTGTAAATTTATTGAATCAACGATGCACTAAAAGACAATAGTGAACTTGATTAGATGACCAACATATTTGAAAATGGATGCAAAGTTCAAACTTTCTTATGTAACTACCACTAGTCACCAACCATCTACCCTAAGTTTTCCAAAGTGGAATTACTTGAACTAGTTGCTACTAGATTCTCCACATGCTACATTCTTCTCTAGGGGCTATTGGAGATGAAGGAGGATTTATCTTCATGTCAGTAACATGTGGGAATTGTCACCCCGCATTTTGCATGGGTGTCCACATGTGATCTTATTCACACTCTTAAAGGAGTGGCATGGTTCAGGATAATGTTTGGCTCAGTTTGACGATGCCCTAGCTCCTGTTGAAGTCATTCCATCCCTGTAGCAGCTAATCTGAGAAAAACTGAGCAAGTTTGTGTAGTAGGGGAGGGTCAACATGGATGGATATGAACATTCTTAGAAATAAAGGCATTCTGAGATATTTGCAACAACAAGAGAGGCTTAAATTATAAGTTAGGACACTGTCTAGACGGTTTTGGGTAGTTTTGAGGTGATTCTGGGTTGGAACCAACTGCAAATAACCTTGATTATCAATTCTGGGTGCATCCTGATCTACTAGCAGCAATAAGAGCAATAGTTTCGGGCACCTTTTAGTACTGTTTGGGCTTTCAGGGAGTAATGTAAAGAAAATTTGGGCATGTTCTAAGGATTCTTGGTTTGTTACAGCCCTAAAATTAATAAAAGTAAGTCACAACAGCAGCAGAGACAAAACGTTTATAAGGTCTGGGAAAGAAATAACCCAAATTTTTTTGTAAGGTCTAGGCATTCATCTAAAAATATTGGGAAAATATAAAAAAATCAGGTTGGTTTAACCAACCATCCAAGTCAAGAAACCATTCATATTTGGAGGCCAAAACAAGTAAACCCTTAATTTGAAAATTGTGCATTGAAAAACAGAGGTGATTAGAGGAATTGCATCCTTAGAAGGGGACCTATTTCAACATTTTTGAGGTTCGATCCACCTGTTGGAAAATTTACTTGCTATTTAAGGTTTGATCTAGGGATAATGGGACTTGTCCAAACCAAGCAATAAATCTAAAATGACAAATAATGAACCTGTCTTCATTCACACAACCTGATTTGATCTCGCTGTAGGTGTAAGTCCATCTAGAAGGATTAGTTTTCAACTAAGAAGTATGACCAACCTGTGAATGAGACGTGAATTTTGAATACATCTTGATCTCAGTAAAGAGGGCACACTATACTCTTTGGAGCTAATTTCCATGACAGTCACAAGGCACACTATAGCCTTTGGAGTTGAGAATAGTTTTCTAATGCTTTGAGTGTCATTCTAAGTTCTGATACCACCAAAAATGAAGTTGTGCTAGAGGTGCTACATAGATATATGAAATACAAAAATGACACATTGTGTTGTTAATATGATTTGTGCTAATTTATGAGTTTGCATGATAGACTTAAAATATGCATCTGATGCCAATAAATATGTACATTTCCTTCATTTTTATGCATGCCTGCTAGAAGTCAAACACAGAGAATGCATGATTAATGGTATGCAACTTACAAGTAATGAACTGTAAGTTGATTACATACCAATATAAAAAATCCCATCAATGAATCCATAAAGCACTACAAAAACAATAATCCAAAGTGCCAATAGAAGGGTATGGTTGAAGTGAACAAAGATCATTTGTTGCATCGGATGATTGGAATGCCTCAAGTAACTCTTTTAGAATGGGTACATTACTAGGAGCGGACAAGTCATCAAAACTTAACATCTGCAATTGTTTAACAAAGTCACCACCTGAAAATCAAATTTAAATGGAATAAATAAGATTTCGTAGCTTTGAATGGAACATGCATAGTATGCCTCTGTCATTCCAGGTTATGTTGAATCTATTACAAACTCTAAGTAGGTATGGCCTATAACCGAGTGGATACATTTCCTTTTTTGAATCATCAGTTCTCTTTTATGTCCTTATATGAGAAAAGACTGAACCTATGCGAACATTCTCATGAAATGGCCCAGTGGCGTAAGTGTAATTACATTCACATGAGAAAAGAGACATGTACCTTCAGTACATATGTTGCTGCTAGTATCTGTTGTCCATGACAAATTGAAGCAATCAACTTTTTCTTTTCCTCAAATTTTTTGACAATGGATAGAACCTTTTCATTTAGTGTTAGATATTCAGGTGCACGACCACCAGGAATTACTAAAGCATCATAGTTTTCCACCATCATATCCTCAAAATTGGAATTAAGACTGAAGTTATGGCCCAATTTTTCACTATATGTCTGATCACCTTTAAAGTCATGGATAGCAGTTGGGCATTTATCTCCAATGTTCTTTCCTAGGCAAACAATATCTACACTGCATCCCAGGGCTTGTAGAGTTTAAAATGGTATCATTACCTCGTAATACTCCATAAAGTCTTACAAAAACAATACAACAATAAACATATTTTGAGTGGGGGACCAAAAAGGCCTGCATTTTAGTAGTCATAAAATTTTATACTGCAATTGTTATTTCTAGAATCCATATTATAAAAGCCATCAAGGGAAGTCTCGGAAGTTTGAGTTTTTCCTAAAATGAGACATAGTTTATGATGCTGAATAATAGGATGGAGTTGCTTTCTTGGTTGGGGTAATTATTCAAAACCCATATGTCATGACAAACAGAACAAATTTAGTACAGTTGATGCCTACCCCACAGAAAAAAAGAATGTGTTCCTTTAAGCTAGTGACCTTTGATCCCAGTGTTTAACAAAAAGGCTTATAAACTCAAGGTGTCCAGACCAAGCTGCACCAGTGATCAAATTGCCATCAACAAAGCAAGCTGATATCGACTCTAGATCTTTCCACACTCCACTTGCGACAACAATGACAGGCTTTACATCATGGTATGCAGTACATGTTTTTTCTTTCAATACACCTACACCAGCAAAAATCAACTTCCCATGACAAATAGAAACAATGGGCTTGTTTGAATCAGAAAAATACTTAACCAATTTAAGAACATATTCATTTAGACATAGTTACTCAGGTTCCCTTCCTCTAGGAACTACCAACCCATCATAAATGTTTGCATCAATATCATCAAAAGATGTTGTCAAAAAAATAGTGGCCTTGTAGTTCTAAATATGTCTACAAACACCAAAATTGGTCCTTAATTAGCAGATAGATATAACAAATAGTTGTCTAAACATAAAATTGATAAGAGATAGTTTGTATAATACCCATAGACCAACCAGATAATTTTGGAAAGTAATCTAGATAACATCTAGCCTCCCTAAATCCTTTAAGATTTGAACTGCATGCTAAGCATCCCTTTTCTTGTCATTTCCAGAATCCATTATATGTTTTTTCTAAAGATGTTTCAAGATAGAATGTCAAATGCATGAAATCTTGTTTCTTCAGATGAATTCTGGATTATGGAATTTCTGAAGAAGGATTGAGGAGTTTGTACTCAAATTTCAACATATAGTGACTTGATGGACGCCCATTAAACAACATAAAACAGATTAATAGTTTTCCTCTTATAAAATAATTTAAAAAGTACTACTGTAAATTGCAATAACAATATTAATTTCACTAGGGATTATCAAGGGAACCAAGATATCCAGTGGAAAGTGATCTATGGGGCTAGTATGCATAGCAGAGTTTGAGGCATCCCCAACCCAGATCTAAAACAAAATGACAAAAATAAGTCATCTGAAAACATAGAAAGGACAAATAAGTTCAGAGAGTGACCAAACTATAATGAGTCATCAATGTAGTATAACTATAACTGAGTAGACTACACCTAGAACACTATACAACCATTTCTCTAGGATATTGTACACGGGTGAGAGTACCCATATATTCTAGTCAGTATTTAAGCGTGGAGCATTGTTTGCAACAATTGGAAGTTTGCCAGGGAAATTTTTTTGAGGGATTTACTCTTCCCAAAAGTTCAATCCATCAAAATTATTTTCAATCAGTCAATCATTCTATTTATCTATCCATACATCCATCCATTCAGTTATCTATCTATCCATCTATCAATCAACCAATTGACCAATATATATATACCAATCGTTCAATAAAATCAACATATCAATTTATGAATGGATGTAGCTACTATCCATATTTCTATTTAGACAAACTAATAGAGCGTTATATATATATATATATATATATATATATATATNTTTGAATTGGATTAACTTCAGATTTAATTAAGAATAGTCCCATCAATATGATTATGCCCAACTATTTATTATGGTTTAAAGAATGTCTTTTACTGAAGTTTACTGGCAGCTCTTCATTTATACCTACTGCTGTAAAAACTGCCCATTAAATTGGAAATTGATCATAAAATACTGTTGTTCTTATAGGTTGTTTAAACTACTGGAAGTTCTAGTTTTAATTAGCTTGTGTGGTGCTTTAAGAGTATCGTTGCATATGAGTTTTTCCAACATTCATTTCATAGCTTCCTAGTGCAATTTTGTTACCAAATGTATTCACTAAGTTTACTGTAGGTTGCCAAGGCAACACACAACATTGAACCAATATAAATATATAACTAATTCTCGAGATGATATTTTAAAGAAAATATGCATTCACTTATAGGATATAGATGCATCCCATTAAACAATGAAAATGGATGTATTTGAGCTAATACTGAGTATAACCAAGTCACGCCCTTCTACAGGAATGCACAGTCACCCAAATCAGTGCATCTACATGAAACCACTAAATTTCTGAGTCTGGAATGGATTTGAAAGTAAATGTTCATGACCAGCTGGAGGATGGGAATGATCAGGGCCACTATGACTGCGTGTCTGCCACTTTTTTTAATACATACAATTTTCCATTCAACAATGAACTCTTCCCAACTGCTGTGTTCCACTCAGTATGTACCATAATGCATGTGACACTACTCCTACAGTAATGCAGAGATGCTTCTTCCCAAACGGTTCATTGGCATGGTAAATAGGTAATACTTCTAGATTTGACGATGCGGGGACAAACAAGTCACGATGTGGAGAGAGAAATGATACCAACATTCTTAAAAAATTTGGGACTGTTCAGACCATCTGAATTTAAATCCTCCTTGAATTTAAATGCTACACATCTCTTCCACCCGAGCTATATGCCATCATCCTTGTGTACTAACTATTTACAAATACGTTTTTCTTGATACAAATCTCATGCCATTTTACAAAATTCTGAATTGCAACTTTAATTTTATCTTCAGTGCACATTTTCTAGCAAAACCCTAAATGAACTAACAGATTTCATGACTCAACTTTTCAAACACAGACTGAAAAATTTGACTAAATCTTGATTAAGTTCACTTTTCCATTTTGATTCAAATAGAAGCGGTCTTATAAAGCATGTAGGCCTCAAAGCACATTAAAAAGAAAGCATATACATAAATAAAATGAGAAATTCAAGATACCTCATCATTAGCACAGAGCTATAGCCATAGTTTCTTGTCATTCTAGCATTCGTGCTACCGACGCTGCCCAAATAATTAATCCATAATAGAGTAGCAACCATCGCAATCGACCACAGAGTAGTGGGTTGTCCAAGGGAATCCTCCTAACGCTTCCACAAACCCTCTCACATAAAATATTTATCCCCAAATATGAATCCACCCAACCTGCATTCCCAAAACTCTCATTATCCAAACCATCATGCTTCAATTCCACATTTTCCTCAGCTTTCAAATCACAATTTTCTTCTTCGCCAACACCGAAATCCCTTGATTCATCAATGTTCCTTGAATTCTCCTCGTCTGCTCTTAATGATTCGAAATATGGATCTCCCCCAAAGGATCCTCTTCTTCATTTTCTGCATTGTTTTTGCTCAAATTCTCTAAACACAATAAATATCTTCAATGCCACAATGGTTTTCAGATTCAATTGGAAGGCCCTCATGGCGGCTCAACATAAATTGAAGGTATCGGTCTCCAAACCATATAAACCCTCTATGGAAACCCCATTCAATCCATTTTTAGTATATGTTGATGAAGTTAGGGAGACATTGACCTCGTTTACTTACCCTATAGTAGCAACAAAGCCTCTCTTCTTGCAGCTTTGTGCATATATGGAAAGTATAGGTATGTATTTGCCATCAAGCATTCCTCAAACAGTCTTAAACCGTGGTAAAAGGGCTTGTTACTGTACCTTTGAACAAGTAGAGTTTATCCTCAATTATAACCTTCATGTGCTAAAATTTCTACAACAATTGGCAATGTTCACACTACTTTCCCTCATAACTCACCAAACCCTCCTCGCCTCTAGCCAACGCAAAATATTTGGCGCCAACTATCTATTAGGACAGGTTATTTGGCGCGAACGGGCTAGTTGAGTAGTCATTGACAGAATTGGAGGATGAAATATACATGGGTTTTCGAAAATTGTCCATGAATGCCGTCAAACAGAGGTGGGTCGAGAGTTGTTGGGTCGATAACTGCATTTGCATATAGATTTTTTGTTTTGGTTATATTTTCATGTATGTGTTTTGTTTTTATTATATAAATTATGTTAATTTGTTATATACTATATATATATTTTTAATAATTATTATATAACTTATTTAGTTTTATAAATTAGGATTAATATAAAATTTAATTAATTTGTGTTTTATATAAATATAAAATTTGTTTTATTATTATATTTTTTTTTTAATGGTATTTTTTTACAGTAGTATATATAATAAACTTGGATCGAGAACGTTGGTCGAGAAGAGTTGTGCACATCGTGAATTGAGTGGGTGGTGACATTAGATGAAAAATTTACTTGGACACTAATGCATAAAGGAGGTTTAACTTGATAGTGATAAGGAGAGGTCATCACTGCATGACGTCTATCATATTCTACGAGGTCAGGCCTATAAGAGGTCGAGGAATCGAAATATTTTCCTGAAACTATGAGATTGGGTCGAGCCTCTACCTTTAATGCATATGGATTTGAGACTGGTTCTGGGTCAGCACTCGAGTTTAGTTATAATTGAATCTTTGATTGGTTAAAAAAAATTCTCAGGGTGCTTCCACCAGTTCAATTATTATTGGATCAGCTGCTACAACATTTAAAGGAACTGATCCTAGTGAAGCTACGTCGACTGGTGCAGCTAGTTCGAAGGTCACAAATCATGATAGTTATAATGAAGTTAGAAAAGAACCTCAGTATGGGACTTGGGACTCTTACATTGAAGGATCAACAACTAGCTATGATGATTCTAGGTATCGATATGGTACTGGTTCTAGCTATACCTAATTCGTAATTGTAGGAACCTAATTTTCTTTTGGCACGCGCTTAACAGTTTGCTTCAATCATGCAGTAGGGACAAATATGGTCAATTGCAATTGCATTGTTGGATCTCTGAAGATTGAGGTGCATGGCATCGATATTACTAATAAAAGGTAGACAATTTACAAAATTTACACTTCATTGTCAAAATTGCAATTTTCCATGACACAATTAAAAATGACTTATTCATATTCTTCTAGCTAGTCATTTTTTGTGTCGTGACTAAATTGGTCGTTTGTGTTAGTCATTTTTAACTCTGTCACTTATTATCTAGTCATATTTGTTAACTGGTGACTAAATTAGTTGTTAAGTTTAGTCGTTTATAGTTGGGTCAATAAAAATTGCTCATATCTAGTAGTAAATCACTTGAAAAACCTGTGGTGACTAGAATTTTTAGTCATGTAGTAGTTAATTCCTCTTTTTGTACTAGTGTGTAGATAAATTTCTACGTCCTTAGAAGGCCATAGGGATCTATTTCTACATAATATTATTGTTGAGAGTCATCCCCTTCCGAGGGATGTTGGCCTCCTCAAGTTCTATCAAGATGTTAAATCCCTCAATGGAAACATAAGTCCTTGTGCTAGATAATCCATCATTATATGACAATAACTATGGATTTATAGTTGCTCCCTATCTCTATTACAAACTCACATAAGAGGATATGCATTTTATCACCAAACTATCTAGCAAGACGGAAAGATTTTCCCCACTTTGTCAATATGTTCTTGCTATAGCACTATTTGATCATTATTAACCTATGATGTCT
This sequence comes from Pseudotsuga menziesii, assembly GCA_001517045.1. Lineage (NCBI taxonomy): Eukaryota > Viridiplantae > Streptophyta > Pinopsida > Pinales > Pinaceae > Pseudotsuga > Pseudotsuga menziesii. Next base: position 27,441 of record LPNX010928028.1, read on the forward strand.
TATTGTCCAAGATACTTGTATCTAATGTTTAGCTTTATTCCATGTGAATACATGTCAAAATTCCTTTCTTACATCACACACGTGTTCTTCCTTTAAGAAAGTATCCATGCTTTCTTTTTAAGAAAGGCTCATGTATATTCTTAAAAAATGAAAAATAAATAAATATGGATTACTTATGTGCTCATTGTTAAGAATTGTAAGATCAACAGACCACTATCAATACTGCATTAATTAGTTAGTAATTTGAGTAGTTGAGTTGGTCACATTACATAGAATTAGTGGCCCATAATATTCTCTTACCCATGGTATTTACCTATGGTTTTGTTGTTATATAGTCTTATAAATACTGTTGCTTAATAATGAGAAGGAAATTCAATTGCCCAGGAAACCAATATGCCCATTTTGTTTCTATCCCTTTTTTGTTTCACTTGTTATCTTTATCATGGTATTAGAGCTTACGGCCTGATCCTTTTCTAGGCAATCCTTTTCATAGAGTGGAAAGCATGCACACTCAGAAGTAGTGGAAAAACTAGAACACAATAGAGACAAGCTTGGTTAGAAGGAGGATTATCCATAAGTTGCAAGCTTCGCAATGATCCATTCCCAGCCTCCCGTTCAGATCCGCACTGATATCATCAACTAATAGTGCAGCTGGTGTAACCCCATCCTAGATCTGTCACACCTTTAAAATGTTGATTTGCACAGGCGATTGACAGTTTGAATTCAGAATATCGAAGGATCCATACCTCCCGAGCTAGGGCACCTCCAAAATACCTGGATGTATTTAATAATGCCCTAATGGACACCATTCCTTATATTCTCAGTGCTTGTAGAAACCTTGTCTAGATTGTGTTGTTTTAAAAAAAACATCAGAGGTTCCATTATGGAGGAGTTCGGGGAGCTTTCTATGACAATGTTTTTTTCTAAAGCTGTACGTTCCTGCCTTGAGTGAATTTCCATGTGCCGAGAAGTTTGAACAAAGATCCGAATAATTTATCCCGTGAATTTTTGTTTTTCTCTAAAGGAAGCACCACCGCACTTTTCCCTTTCAGGAATTGCGGTACTACAGGGGCCACCATATATTTCACACAGTGAAATCATGGTGCCACCGCCACTTTTGCAAACAAGGAAAGAGGTACCACTATTATGTTCATACAGGGAAAGCGTAGTGAAATTTTGACACTTACAACAAAAATCAGTACCACGCCCCTCCGACCGCCCTGTGCCAATGTACAAGGAGCGATGCCTGGTTTTGATCAATTAAAAAAAAGGGAAAAGAGGAAGATCTCTTGTTAGTCATATCATGATGGCTACACCAAGAAAAAAATTTCAAATGTTGAAGAGAAAGTAGTGTTGACGTTGATCCAAAATATTAGACAACATTCCAACATTACTCAGAAGATTGAAGAAAATCAAAGAAGATTGATTCTTGAAGATGGAGCTACTAAAAGCACTACCAGAAGAATTGAAGAGGTAAGAAATCTCTTAACACCAGAGGGATTATGGCAAACATTTGATGGAGATGATTATGATGTATGTGAAGTCAAATTAAGTAATTTGTTAAGGTCACACAATTTATGGCATTTCATAGTTGAAGAAGATCATAGAGATCCATATTCATTTAAGGCTTTTATTGAGTTCCAAAATGAAAGAAGGATTTAGTTGTTTCCTTATGTCTCACACAAGACAATATAGACTATTCACTATTTCATTATATTGTGCAAGCTCATACTCCAAAAAGAGCATGGAATATATTGAAAGAACTATTTAGTGAAGAACCAGTTGTAGAAGAAAGTGACTTTGCAAGTCACGTAAAGCACCAGGAATCCCATAGTGAAGTGGAATAGAGTCAAGAAGACATTGTTTATGCGGCATCCAATGATCATGTAATCCCAACAAAGGTTGTTTATCCAGTTGTTTTAGTTGATGACAATAAACCTGTTAATCATAGTAGTACCAATTGATGTGAGTGATAGTCTCTCTGTGCAAGAGACAATTGATAGCAGCATAGAAGTTCCAAAAGTTGCCAAGAATGAGCAACAACCAATTGATAACAACACAAAAGAAACAACAACAGAAAATCCACCCCAAAACCAGAAAACCAGAAGTTTGCAGGAGATCTATAAGCAGACTCCTGTTAGTGATGAGAATTTGCAATATGCTATGTTTTCTTCTCAAACCACAATTTTTGAAGAAGCAATGAAGGATGTACAGTGGGTACATGCAAATGAATAAGTTAATGAGAATGATGAAGTAGATGCTATTGATGAGCAACACCAAGATGTGAATTCTCTCCAAGAGAAGTTAAAATATATTCATATTTTTCTGACAACAATTTTTAGTGTGCAAGTAAAGATGACAACCAAAAAAATCATATTGAAACAGAAGAAAAAGACTTGCACTATGTTCCAAAAGTTGAAGAAGACTCTGAAGAACAACTACTGACCATCAAGATCCAGAAGAAAAAGAAGAAGAAATCTAAGTACACTTCAAGGAAGAAATTGAAGCTGAATTTTTTGAATAAAATGTAAACCTAGCTGAGACATAGACCAACATACATCTTTTTACATTGATAGTGCTAAAAGTATTGTCCTAGTTGAGATTAAGGGTGTGTGTTAAGAATTGTAATCTCAACGGACCACTATCAATACTGCATTGAATTAGTTAGTTAGTTGAGTAGTTGAGTAGTTGAGTTGGTCACATCACGTAGAATTAGTGGCCCATAGTATTCTTTGACCCATGGTATTTACCTATGGTTTTGTTTTTATGTAGTCTTATAAAACTGTTGCTTAATAATGAGAAGGCAATTCAATTGCCCAGGAAACCAATATGCCCATGGTGTTTATGTCCTTTTTCTGCTTCACTTGTTTTCTTTAAAACTCGTGAATGAGGTTTATGTGTTTGGTCCACACATACAAACCTAATTTCCATTACCAACAAACTTAACCAGCTTTTGAGAGTGTAAATTTAGTTCAAATATTAGATCTAAAAACTTTAAATATTTGATTACAACTTGGTTACGGAAAAACTATATTGCTTCACCTCCACATGAATGAGTCATTTGATATATCGATAAAAGGTTGAAGGAAAGGCTTGGAGCACATAATACATCATTGAAATGACCATCACTTAGTTGAATTGTTCAAGACCCTACAACACTAAGATAACTATCATCACAAACATGTATTTGTTTGGCATTACATTCATTACGAGCATAAAAAATGAGTTTTAATATTTGGCATATGATAAGATGTTCTCAAATCAATAATTCATACTTTAGAAGAAGAAGCAAATGTTGTCGTTGAAGGAAAAAAATAGAAACAAAAAGTGCATGTCCATGATAAGAAGAGTTATAAGAAGAGGAATCAAGATTGATGTTGTGCTTCTTCATTGTTATTTCTAAGGATTCCATCTTTTTGAAATATTTAGACTTGAGATGACCATCTCACCCACAAAAATTACATTGTCTATCAACTTTCTTAACTTTTGATTTAGTGCCATTATAACCATTTGGAGTAGAAGTTGGTTGAAAGGGTTTGGAACCCTTATTTTGTCTGTTATTTCAAGGATGTTTCGTATTTGGATACTTGGAATGACATTACATTATGCCAATAATGCTTTGCTAGATGTACCTACATTGTCAACCACTCTAAGATGCAAGAGCTTACCTTTCTCTTGAATTAAAGAATTAAAAAAAAAACTTGAAAGATAGTGTTGTGGGTATTGCTTTGACATTCTCCACTAAAATGAAAAATATATACAAAAGAAAAATAGATACCACCAAGCTTAAAATAATAACATAAATATGATTGATCAGATTTTTTTAGTATCATGCTTTTTAACAAGTCAAATTAAGTTAACCTTAGATAATCTTCAATGCAAAAAAAATCACTGAAATTTAAAGAAAACAAATAGTTTTCAAATTAAGATCAATCATTGTATTTTCTAGAATATATTTTTTTATCTCCAAACTTCATCTTGTTTATTAACTCCTTAAAAATGAAACAATAAATGGTTAATGATAAACATTATAACCTATAAATTATTATAAATAAACATTATAACTAATCCACATACATGTTTATTATTATATTTAATTTTCATTGAAATTATGCTACAAACATTTTTTTATATTTACTTTCTTCATATATATAATTACTACTCGTAGTTGATACTTGTAATCACGAGCACAACATACAAAAAGATCCATTCATTATTCAATTAAACCATACAGGTATACCCCATTACCGTCGACAACAGATATATTAGGGAAAGAAAAATACTTAGGGATTATGATTTGAAAGGATCTTTGCTTTCCAAAGGGTTAAGATGGTGAACATCACTCGTATTGTATTATAGTGGTGAAAGAGATGTGTGATGTAAATTGAATTCTTATTCTTAATTAAAAAATAAGAATTTAGATTTAATTCTTTCTAAAAAGTTAAGATGGTGAACATCACTCGTATTATATATATCTTGTAACTGTTGGCCATTGTTTGTCTAGTTTACCGCCTTGGATACACTGATGCACGCATTAGTTAGTGGGGGTATATTTCGTAATTTTTAATAAGATGATTATAACATATTCTATTTATCATAATATTTAATATTATTTTATACGTACTTAATATTATTTTATATGTACTTATTTGATCTTTTAAATAAGTTGATTTTTTTAAGATAAAAAATATTTAAATGTATTGAGAAGAACTATTTTTATAACTCAATGTTTATTTGTCTTATTAAAAATAAAAATAAAAATGCATGCATCTAGTGTGTAGTATCATAGTGAAATTTAGGTGGGGTAAAGTTTATAAATCTATTCCATAAAATAAAAAATAAAAATACATGTATCATAGTGGTGAAAGAGATGTGTGATGTAAATTGAATTCTTATTCTTAATTAAAAAATAAGAATTTAGATTTAATTTTTTTTTTAATAATAAAAAATAAGAATGCATGCATGTGTGTTGTAGCATAATGGAGCATTGGTGGGGAAAGTGTCTATGTATCCAAAACAAAATAGAAAAATTAAAAATAAGAGTGCATGCATCGTGAGTGTGTCGTAGCCTGGAGGAATGTGTGTTGTAATTTAGTGGTGAAATGTTTGCAAATTTGATCCCTTGGAGGCTTTGTAGAACCAAAGTTAGATGAGTCTATACTTATGTGGTTTCATTTCTTATATTAATTTTATATGGCATTTTTTGTCTCTAAAGATTTTTAAATGTCATTTTTTTATCTCTAAAGATTTTTAAATGTCATTTTAGTGTTTAAATGGATACCAACTAATAAAATGTTGTAAGCTACACATGGAGATGGATAAAAAATTTATTTTTTTTAAAGCAGTATGGATAGATTTATATATATATAGTCATTTAGTCTCTTATAATTAATATAAAGTTATGACATATTATTTTAGAAGAAAAAAAATTTATTAGTAATTAAATTTATATATTTTGTAGGCCTTGATTGACAGATCATCTCCTTTATGGTTTTGTCCTTATATTACATGTTGTTTTTAAAAAGCAATCGTTCTCTATAACATAGTATTTTTTTAACAATCTTTCACTAAACCTCCAAAACCAATTGTTATCTACAACATAATATCTTTTTCAACTAGCCAATTTGTCATATCTCTAAACTTTGTCATATTTCTAAATTTGTTTATTAAACTAGGTTTTCATTTCTTTTTGTTTTGTCTCTTATTTTTCAATATAAATACTCAAGTTTTATAGCTTGTTTCATTTTTTTAAACTTTTTTAACATTTTTTTTTAATATTTTTGACATATAGCCAGAATAGTAAAACCAAAATTCATGAGGTGTCCGGCTTTTCTTTATGGGGCTAAAAACCCACTCCACTCCAGCCATATTTTCTATCTTGTATCTAATACAAAATATAAAAAATTAAGGAAAAGAAGGGACAACTTGGTAAAATTGATAAAAAAATTAAGGAAAAGAAGGGACAACTTGGTAAAATTGAATGCAGTGATGACCACCCTTATTTCCAATGTTGGTTCTACTCGTCTAATGGTAAAATTTAACGCTCCGATGACCATCCTTTTTTCCAATGTTGATTCTACTCGTCCAACGGGCAAGAGGCAAACAAACAAAACGTTTTGAGGCCTTTCCCTTTTCATTAATTCCACATATCATTAGCCATTTGCGCTTCTCATATGAAAAATATTAACTGTTTCAAAGAGACGAATGGACTGAATTGTCTATAAATCTGGAAAGATCACAATTGACTTAATTTGTTTAGATAATTGGAGGTGGAGAACATGGAGGATTCATTGGCAATGGAAAGCAAAAACAAAACGGAATTTGTTAAATTATGGTATTTATTACTTTCCAATTTATATTTATATTTGTAAGGAATTATATTTTGGAATTTGGGGTAGATTAATGTTTATATTATAATGTATGAGGATGAAGATGAAATAAGTATATTGTGGAGTTTTAAATAATTGATATTTAGATAAGAGGGGGTTTCTTTTATTTTTCCACAGAGAAAAAAAAAATCATAACTTTATATACAAGATACAAAATTACATTTTGCAGATGATCCACTATTAAAATGATAAGTGTCCATTTGATCAATACAATTAGCTCAAAAAAACTTATTACAAAATATCAAAAAAATAATTCTTCATTACAAGTATCATCCATATACAGCAGATATCCATCAAAAATCAACAACCAGACAAGCTACTGTCCACAAACACTGCACAAAAAAATTCAGCTCCAAACATTTCTTCATTACAAGTATCATCCATATACAGCAGATATTCATCAAAAATCAACAACCAGGCAAGCTGATGTCCACAAATACTGCACAAAAACTGCATTACCATCAATGTCATCAAAAAACATCCAAGTATACAATCCATGTATACAAAAAGAAAACTGTATTATCTTCTATACAGTATTCAGCTCCAAACATTGCATAAGTATCCCCATAGAAAATCATATCACATAAGGCTATGTCCATAAAAAATTCACTAAACAGTTCAAATTTTCAACAAAAAACAGTAAGGTCAGATCAGATGTCTCTTAAAAAGAGCAGTAACCAAAACTAAAAGACCAGTTTAAAAAACCTGATAGGTATCAAGTCTCTCAGATCCAAAAAACACAAAGATAAGCGAATATCCATTCTGAACGTTCTCGCCATCATTGGCTAACTTATCAGCAGATGCATTTCTTTCTCTATAAATGTGTTTGAAATCTGTCTGCTCAAATAAATCAGATAGTCTGTTGACTTCTTGTAGTAACTGAGCAAGTTGCAGATTGTGAATTATGAATTTACCTGTAATCCAGTTAATGACTAGCAAGGAGTCTCCAAACACCTGGATTTTAGATATCTGCTTGTCCAATGCCAAAGTTAGAAGTAATTTCAGAGCATATAACTCAGCAAGATTGTTAGTACCTATCCCCAAGCCAGCTTTAAAAGTGAAAAAATGATCATCTTTGAGGAAAAGAATACCCCCAACACCACACATGTGTTGATCACCAGAAGCTGAACCATCAAAAAAAACCCAAGGTTTAGATTTGTCAATAATCTCCTCAGTAATGATTCTAATATTCAATACTTCATTTCCCTGTGGATAAGAATAAAGTAAACCCAAACTAGATGCAAAAACATGCGCAGGAGATGGAGTAAAATCATCAAAACAACTATGATTCCTAGCCTTCCAGATAAACCAAGTTACAATGATAGGAAAAGATCTGATTGATTTTACCTTATTATTGAAACACCAATTTTTCATACAAGAAAGAATCTTGTCCCCAAACCATAAATTCTTAATTTTTACCTTAGACTCTATCTGCCTCCAAACAGATTTAGTAAAAGGACATGCAGCCCCTAAATGAAAATTTATTTCAGCATCATCTTTGCACGTGTAGCACCGTCCTGGCCCCTCCCAACCCCTGATGTTAAGTATATCCCATGTAAGGGCTTTTCCTGAGAATAAAAACAAGCAAAAGATTTTTGACTCAAGGGGACACTTAAGTTGCCAAATCATGCTCCACCACCAAGCAGTTTCCATCTCATGCTTCTCCAAAATCAAATGCATGTATCCATGTTTAGCAGAATACTCACCAGATTTTGTCTTGTTCCATACGAGCACATCATCCTCATTTTTTAATCTGATATGACTAGATTTTAGGATGGCTAGGTACCCATTCCATACATTAATATCCTGAGCCTCAACTAAACCAATTACTTCAGCACTTAGCCATCCTTGTTCCATAAGATGAGATACTGATGATGTCCCAATATCTTTCAGAAAGAAAAAACCTGCAGAATGTAGAATATCAATCAAATGAGAGAGTAAGCTATGTCACCATTTACAACATGCCCAAGGATCCAAACCAATACGAACATCAGCTCCATTCCCAACCTTCCAAACAAGAAAATCACCAATAAGATTAAAAGACCAGAGCACAGATTTCCAACATATAGATATACATGTTTTCTTCTTATCCTTGACTCTTATCCAGTCTAGCAATGTAAGAGGCCTAATATATTTATGAGTGACAATCTGAACCCATAGTCCCAAGCCATGGATAATGTTCCATACACTCTTGGCAGCAAGTGCTTTGGAAAATACAGCAGGTACTTTCAACCCCCACCCACCCATGGATTCCGGATTTGCCAAGACCTTCTAGGAAGTCCAAGGAAATCCAGAAGATGATCCACAGCTACCAGACCATAAAAATTTAAAACATAGCTTTCTAATTTTCTCTATAATCCCCATTGGAATCCAGAAGTGCATCCAGTAAACAGGAAAAGCTTCAAGGACAGACTTTATCAAAATAAGCTTACCACCCCTGGACAGCCATCTAAAGCTCCAATTCATAATGCGTTTTTCAGCTTTTGCAATGAGCCAGTCCCAATCTTTCAATAAATATCTGCAAGGTTTTAGAAGAAAACCAAGGTATTTCATAGCACTGTCAATTTTAAGAACATTGAATGAAAAAATATTCTATAAAGAGATCAACTCTGTATCATCCAACCCAGAATAATAGAAAGATGATTTATCCTCATTAATCATCATCCCGGTGGCTTTAGTAAAATCCGTCAAAATTTCATACAAAGTTGATAAAGACTGGGCAGATCCATTAGTGATCATTACACTGTCATCCACAAAAAGAACATGAGTCAATGAAATATTATTACCAAAAGAGATGCCCCTGTAAACACCACTTAATTTAGCAAAAAGTAGAGCCCTACCCAAACCTTCAACAACAACAACAAAAAGCAAAGGGGCAAGAGGACACCCTTGTCTAAGTCCACAACCAGACCTAAAGAAGCTAGAAGCCACACCATTAATCAAAACAAAAAAATATATAGAGGTAAGGCTGCTCATAACCCATGTGATGAAGGATACATCAAATTCCATTTTGGTTAAAATAACCCACAAAAAATTCCAAGTGACTCTATCGTAGGCTTTAGATAGATCAATTTTCAGAATCACAGACTTTAAACCCTTACAATGAATAGAATGAATTCCTTCCTGAATAGCACCCACGGCATCACGGATTTTCCTACCAGGAAAGAACCCAAACCGCTCATTCGAGATATATCTGCCCAGAACCTTCCTAATTCTGGTAGATATAATCTTAACAATAATATTATAACTGAAATTACATAAAGAAATGGACCTGAAACCATCAAAAGTACTAGGAAAATTAGATTTAGGTATCAAGGCAATGAAAGTTGAGTTAAAAACAACTGGAATTTTTCCATTCTTCCTAGAATCCTCGATAACCCTTAACAGATCCATACCCATCACATCAAAAATAACCCTATAAACCTCTACAGGAATGCCATCCGGACCCGGACTCTTGTCATTCTTACTCAGAGCAAGAAAAGATTTTATCTCATCCAGAGTAACAGAGGCCATAAGATCATAATTCTCCTCAACATATATAGATGATGAAAAATTATCAGCAATTTTCAAAAGTTCAGGAAGATGAAGATTCGTATCAGCCTGAAATAAAGTCTCAAAATGTTGAACACCATCCCCAGCAATAGCATCAAAACCTTCCACCATACTGCCCCTATCATCTTTGATCTTCCAAATTGAGTTAACATTCTTTCTTTGATTAGCGAATTTATGGAAAAAATAAGTATTATCATCCCCACACAACAACCAGATAGCCCTACTTTTCTGTTTGGCTTCATGTTCACGATCCAAGAGGATTTTTCTCTTTCGAGATTCCAAATCAATCAAAGATGCCTTATCCTCTTCAGAAGAGACACCAAAACCTATCTTATGAGAAAAAACTGTGAGCAAGATTTCAGTTTCCACTAAATATTTGAACTCCACCTCCTTTTTCAAAACAGACCAAGAAATGGAAACATCCTTAACATGCTTGAGATTAGAGGCAAAATGAGATGCAGGGGTAACATGTAGGTTATCAAAGTAGACCACCCATGATTCTTTTAATAATTGAACCAAATCATCATTTACAAGCCAATGTGCATTAAACTTGAAAGGGCTTCTCAACTGAATCCCCCTGTTCAAAATATGAAGAAATACAGGTTGATGGTCATAATCCCCACCACATCCCACCCACTGTCAATAAAAGAAATCAAGATCTAATAGGTCAGCCAATACAAGAAAACTATCCAATCTTTTACAAATGCTCTCAGCCCCTGCTCTTCTATTAGTCCATGTAGGAAGCATAACAAAGGGTACAATGTCCACAAGTCCAAAGGTCTCCAAAGATTTTGTAAAAAAACAGATAGGGAATCCAATCTTGCTCTAGTACCCCAAATATCAGATAATCCCATGGAAAAATTCAAATCCCCTCCTAGGATTAACTTTTCACATTTAAGTCAATCCAATTCCATAAGATTATTCCAGAATCCTACTATGTCAGTATAAGGACCATAGATGTTGGCAAAACATAAATCCAAATTGAGTTCAATAGAAAACAAAGAAGCACATAGACCCGAACCCACGCCCCAGGCATTTAATAAGTGAAAAAATATGGATCTCCATCCTAAGAGAAGACCTCCCAATTTGCCTCTAGCATCCACAGAAAGAAAGATTCAGCCAATCATCATGGATTCCAATTCACCCGCAAACAAGATCTCATTACCCATAGATTCTTGCAAAAACATCAATATGTTGATCTTCAACTATCTTGCACACTGCTAGTTTTTTTGGTTTACTAGCCAAACCACGACAATTAAGGGTCATTATAATCATAAGGTAACCTTAACAAGGGCTAACACTGCTCTAAGTGCCCCAGTTGCAATATTCTGATCAATATCCTTCAAAGGTAGACCATCAGAACAAAAATCAGAAATACCTCTGTCAAATCCAAAGCTAGATGTAATAGGATGATCCCTTGCCAATTTAGTACAAGACCTAAGGAAATAACCAAATCCACTATCAACTTTCTTAAAAGGGGAAATGAACCCATATTCCTCAAAGGAGAACCATACAAGACACCATCCTCTGACCTACCAACAAATACCTTTGAATTCCAATTCAAATCCATACCCTGAAAAGGTAAACTGAGGGGTTTAAGAGTTTGAATACAAGACTTTAGAGGAAGAGCCTTCCCAATAGGAGATAAACCCAAACCCTCATCCCCATATCTCACCAAATCAATACTCACATCAGAAAGGTCAACATGAGGCAAAACATGATTTTTTACCCTCCAAATAGATTTAGGTTTATGTAAATTCTCATCATGATAATTCCTATTTAAGGATAAATGGCAGTGAGAAACCAAATCACCATAATCATGACATCTATTACATTTGAAAGGTACCCCTACATAGTCCAATGATTGGCTAAAAACATATTCCCCATGCTTAATAGCAATATCAGATGCAAGTCCATTCCAAAGATCAATTAATATCAAAACCCTCCCCAAACAACAAACCCCCAAGTCTAAGAAGGATAAATCAGCCTCCAAAAATGTCCCCAGGGTATTTCCAATTAGTTTAAAGAATTCCAAAGACCGGAATTCAAAGGGTAAATTAGGTAACTTCACCCAAATAGGCATCGAGTCATACCTCTTAGTACGCGGATCAAAAAGTGGTGTCTAGCGTTTGAGCAGCAAACCAGAACAATCCCATTTCCATACCCCGGCCAAAATGCGAGCAACATCTTCTTCTTTCTTGAAATTGAATGCTAGCCACCCCCGAGGAAGAACAAAAATATCAGGACAGGTAACGATATTTTTCCAGGAATCAAGAACCCACTTCTTAACCCCATCAGAGGATACTCTACGCCCTCCAAATCTTCCCACCAACGTAAGTGCATTAGTAAGCACAATATTATTCAAAGCAATGTCCTCTCCAACCACTAAAAGAGGAAGTTCCACTTTACGAATAGGTTTATTGCTACGCTTATGAACAGCAGGTAAAATGCTAGGTTCCAAACACAACGAAGGACTTTGAATATCGCAAACCCCCAAATCTAAGGGCAACAAATGCACCTCATCAATCCCACCAACAGAATTATCAACAAAACCTACCTTTGATACCAGACTATCACACGGCCCGTCAGATACATGTCCCTTGGCAAAATCAAAACTTAAATCAAGACCTAAATTCACCAAATCCAGTTCATCACAAAAAAACCCCAGACCCGGACCCAAATCCACAGGATTCACCGGCGAAACCTGCTTATGCGCAATATAATCAAGTATAGGCACTGTTACATCTCCATGTTTCTCCACCTGGCCAACAAACAGAGATACCGGCACAGAACCAGCAGAGGGTAGTGCTCTCTGAAAAGCAGGCACCGAGGAACGTTGAGGCGCAGAGACCGCAATATTCCGCTTCATCTGTCCCGCAAGATGAACCAGAGAAAAACATAGACCTACAGAAGACTTCAATAATCCCGTATCAGAGCACATAGAAGACAAACCACCTGCACTCTTCTTCAAACAAACATCATCAACAGGTTTAAGAAGATGCGACCCAGGGCATACATCTATAGTATCCATCAAAACCCCCGAAACATTACTCAAAAGAAACGGATCATCTGCAGGCTCATCCACGCTCAGCTTCGTCCAACTATGAAACGAAGGGTTTGGAACCGGAACAGAGCATAAACCAGAAGAAATCACCATGGCTCCCGCATCAACACCCACAGTCAGCGAAAATGAGGAATGACAGGGTTCCAAAGGCTTTGATGCTAGCTCCCGAGAGAGAGTAATTGCCCGATGTCCTTTTGGTGGGGTTCAAGCCAGGGATTTAATAGCCCGATAAGACATGCCCGTCAAACTCAGGGAGAGCCCTACCACCAGATAGCATAAAATATTAAATGAGCAGTAACGAAGATCAACGGCCCATCAACCTAATCCTCCAGCTTTCAATAGCGAAGTACGATATTTAAAAGAGAAGTACAATCTAAAACCACATGGCGAACATGCAAACTCCGAGAAGTACGTTCTGTAAAGCTATCGATCCCTCAAATCCTTGCCTTCATCTCCAAAAAAAAAAACTAGTTCTATGAACATATGTTGTTCCTATTCCTTTGGTTTTTGTGATTACTGAACTTGTGAATACTAAAGAGGGGGTTTTTGTATTACTGAACTTGTGAATACTTTTAACTTGTGATTTATCAGTGTTCATCAATCATAACTTAAGTGGTTGTGCTAGTTTAGAATTTATACTGTCATTCCTAGATTGTAATGATTGCAATGATTGCAAATGTATTGTTATTCCTAGATTGCAATGATGCAATTGCACTGTTCATATTGATTTTGGCATAAAAAAATAATTGATGCATAGTTAAGTGTAGTTGGATGCATAGATAATATAAGTTGACGCACTAATGATTACTAACAAATAACTTGTTTTTGTTTATGGCACTTAACTTGTTTTTGTTTATGGCACTTAACTTGTAATATTTCATGTATGGTTTTTGTTTATGGCACTTAAATTGTAGTATTTTATGTATGGTTTTTGATAAATTGACAAGTGTTTTTTTATTTATAGATTTGGTGGAAAGTTTCCAATTTCATGGTAAAAATTTGCCGAAGAGAAATCTATAATAATCATACAATTGGTTAAATTACAAAATTTCATTATTAAATTAAATTTTTTAATGGTTGAACGGACTGTTTGGATCACTATTTAGCGAACTCCAAAATGCTTTCCGTCCTTATGTTCATGAGCACGGTGCTGCAGAAATATGTAGAACCGTAGCAAGAGTCTGGCCGAATGATGATACATCTTTGAGTAAAGAATTGAGTAGAAACACACACGGCTGGCTCTGTGAGATGGAGTGCAGAGGCAAAAGTGGCGTTCACGCCATAGTCGTCCCGCTGCCGGGGCAAGGCCATATCAATCCCATGATGCAGTTCGCAAAGAAGCTTGCATCTAGGGGCATAGCCGTCACATTTGTCCTCACACAATCATGGCATCAAATCATCACTCAGGCCCATTTGGGCACCGGGCTGGATGCATTCGCCCACGCTCGAAATCTTGGCCTCCCCATTAGGCTGGTGGCTATACCCGATTGTGTGCCTGGCGAGTTTGAGAGATGGAATAAGATCCAACAATTTTTTATGTCATTGCCGAGCATGGAAGGCCATGTCGAGGAGCTCATCAACAATCTCCAGCAGCAACCAGTCTCCTGCATCGTGGCGGACACTTCCCTTGGCTGGGCAGTGCCTCTAGCCAAAAAGCTGAGCCTGCTGTCCGTTTCTTTCTCGACGGAGAGTGTCTCAATGTTTTCCATCTCTTACCATGCAGAATTAGGTCATAACTTCTTTACCGCAACAAATCGGAATCAAGATAATTTCTATTCGGAATCAAGATCATTTCTATTTACTTCTGAATGTTTTCAAAATTTGTTCTTCCCGTTGCTTTGCAGTCCAACAACGTGAGGCAGGATCATCGATAATGAACATTCCAGGTGTAGAACCCATAGAACCTTCTGATCTTCCGTCGTTTTTAAAAGCAGGTGCAAACCCTTTCATGGTCAGAGGTATTGCTCGCTGTTTAGAAAGTGCCAAAGAAGCAGATTGGATTGTAGCTAATTCCTTCGAAGGGTTAGAAGGTCATGTGGTAGAGGCTTTGTGGGAGAAATGCCGTGTATACTGTGTAGGGCCATTGCTCCCTTCGGCCTTCCTCGATCGTTCAGACACTCGCGACTCCGTTGTCGGGACCAGCTCGCGGGTAGAGATGGACTGCACAAATTGGCTGGATGGCAAGCGTCCTAAGTCGGTCCTATACGTTTCGTTTGGCAGTTTAATCCCCGCGTCCGCAACCCAAGTTAAGGAAATCGCAATGGGTCTCAAACAGATCAGCGATTATAGTTTTCTCTGGGTGCTTCGACACCCCGACCAGGAGACCACTGAAGTCTCCGACATGCTGCCGGACGGATTTCTGAACGAAACAAAAGGGCGAGGACTGGTTGTTCGATGGTGTTCACAGCTGAAAGTGCTCTCTCATCCGTCCATCGGCGGGTTTTTCAGCCACTGCGGATGGAACTCCACTTTAGAGAGCATCTCCGCGGGCATCCCCCTGCTGGGGTTGCCTCTGGCGCATGACCAATACACCAACTGCAAACTCTTAGCCGATGAATGGAAGATTGGACTCAGATTGAAGGGCAGCGAAGATAATGATCAAATTATTGGCAGCGAAGATATAGCGGAAAACGTGAGGAGGCTCATGGAAGGGGAGGAGATGAGAAGGGCGACCGAGAGACTGAGAGATATTGTAAAGACAGAAGTAAAGAAAGGAGGAAGTTCTGACAATAATCTGGAAACTCTTACAAATGGGTTGAAGGCCAAAGTTCTCGTTGAACAGTGACGAACAGTGTTTTCTACTCTAAATACCGTTGTTCTAAATTACAATCCTCGGGTAAATCTTCAGTACATTTTCATGTGTCAAACATATTACCTCTTTGTACTTTACTTTTGTTAAATTCTGTGACAGTGTTGATCATATTGCATCTTTATAATTTGGTTTTGTTGTTCAACTTTCATGAACTCAAATTCCTATTCATAGTTGCCAATAAATAATTGAAATGGATTTATGGGTGGATATTTGAAAATGCTTTATAGTAAAATATTATTTAATTGAAATGGATTTATGGGGTGGAAAATGGCAAAAAATATTTTATAGTACGAAAATATTTATTTAAATGTCCTGGATATATGGGTGGACTTACAAAATGCTTTATAGAAGCAAAATAATATTATTTAAATGTGTTTGGATATATGAGTGGGCTTACAAAATGCTTTATAGCAGGAAGATATTATTTAAACGTGTTTTTGTCGAATATGTGCCAATAAATTAATCAATTGAACGAATATGTGTTATTTTTCTTTAAAAGTTAAAAAGATATTGTTTAAAAATTCTTTCATAATATTAATATATTTACTATTATTTTAAATATTTAAAAATATATATATATAATAAAAATGTGATTTGATAATTACTTTTATAAATAAATAATCTACATCAATAATAATACATCATCTATTATTTATAACATATTATTATAATTGTCCATTTCAAATATATCAATAAGAAAAAACACATTTCCAAATTTAGGATCAAACTTTTACTATAACCATAAAACATTAAAAAAAACTTTTCTATTTATTTTGAATTAGCTTTCTTTTTAATTAAAAATTTCAGCGAAGTTTTATCTGGGTTATTCAAGATGGCATTAAAAGTTTACAAAGTCCATGGAAGTTTTATTTTTGTTATTTAAGATGATATTAAAAGTTTTAAAATTTTTAGGGAGATTTTATCTTTATTATTCAAAATGACATTAAAAGTTTTAATATTTGTGATAAGCTCAAATATTTTGATTTAGCTTTTTTTTAGTTATGAAAGTTTTAAATTTGTTATTCAAAATGATATTAAAACTTTTAATGTTTAT
Organism: Pseudotsuga menziesii; assembly: GCA_001517045.1. NCBI lineage: Eukaryota > Viridiplantae > Streptophyta > Pinopsida > Pinales > Pinaceae > Pseudotsuga > Pseudotsuga menziesii. The sequence goes on from LPNX010928028.1 coordinate 44,312, forward strand.
GATAAGTTTAAATATTTTAAATTAACTTTCTTTTTAATTAACAATTTCATGAAAGTTTTATCTTTGTTATTCAAAATGGTATTAAATATTTTAATGTTTGTGATAAGCTTAAATGTTACAGAATGGCATTAAAAGTTTTAGTGTTTGTGATAAGGTCACATGTTGCAAAATTACTTGTTTTTGTCTATTTATTGTTTAGTTAAACATATTGAACACTTATCAATTGAATGAAACATAAAATAAACAAAGCAACGGTGTGACATTATCCACATTTAGAAAGAGCCAAAATAAATGTGATGTTGAATTTGAAGTTGTACTAAGCTTAAAAAGAGATGAGGCTTCCACTTATAAAGAATCGATTCAATAGATAAAAGGAAGCTAAGGAGGTTAAAGACAAGGTCACCATGGTAAGGATAATTCATGAAGTGAGATTTCACCGTAGTGACACTTTGGCAAAATATCACAAGTGACATAGTGAGACTTTGCGAAAATATCACAAGTGTCGTAGTGAGACGTTGGGAAAATACCACGAGTGTCATAATGAGTGATTACTTGGCCAATGGCAAATTTTTGTAATTATTTACTTTTTAAATTCATTTTAAGAGTGATAAATATTTGAAAATTGTCTCTTTCAAAGTGTCTTTTTCCAAATTTTTGAAAATTGTAGAATTGTTTTTTAGTTCTAAAATATTTGAATTGATAAAATATATGTAGAAAGGTAAAATTGTTAAAGTTATAATATTAGGAGGCATTTTCCAAGACAATATTGTGCACTAGGATTGGGCCTTATGTGTCGAGGTAATATGGAGCCTGAGTTGGACTCATGAAACTTGGAATAAAATTCTTGGGTTGGACCCAAGAATGACTAAACCTTGTGTATAAGGGTAAGTGCATGAAGTTGGTGGACCTTTCATATGCAACTAGAATTTTAGAGAATTGATCATGTTTATGCCATAACTTTTCTTTTCTCAACCATTTCCTAAAAATTATATGTTGCACTACTAGACACTTACCTCTACATGCTATAAAAAATTCAATCCATCATCATTACATTAATACCTTGAAGAGATGCACTAACACTTGGCATACTGATTTCAAGGTATACATAGATAATTTTAAAAATTATTTAAAAATAGTAATTTTATTTTGGAAAAATAGCGTCACACTAGTACTATTTGTTATCTACATGTTTACCAATTTTCATATATTTATTCCATCATTTAGACACTCAAAAGTTGTACTAACATGCACATATACCTTATCATTTGTTGAAAAGAGAGGGTTCTAACCAGTAGGGTAGGTGGTAAGGATCCAAAGCCACCAAATGAAGTTCATCATTGTGATCATCAGAATGGGTTTGAATGATGTTGTACATTTCTTCATGTGGACTCAACGAGGTGGACTCAACAATTTGTTTGCCATTGGGCTCATAATCAAATGACGCAATAATATTTAATGTTGTTGTGTCTGTGTTAGGAGGAGTGGACGAAAAAATCCCCATAAGGGATGACTCCTTCAACATGCCTACCCCAATCGACTGGTAAGGAGGAGGGGACTGGCCTAACATAGGGATGTTATTAGTTGTAGAGGTAGTAACATCCGGTGTACAGAAATCAAGTTGATCAATGGTGATAATTCTCCCTAGATGTGGAAATTGGACTATTCGAAATACCGTCGAAGCGACAACAGTCATGGTGTAAAACCAATTTCTTCCTAGAAGGAGGTTGTAATCTAATGGGGTGTCTACTACTTCTACTTGAATAGAAATAGTTTTTCCCCCCGAGCTCGACTGCAAGGGCTGATATGAGACCATGGGGCTGGAAACCTCATCCATCAAAGGATTTCAGAGTTGTAGGTGATGTTACAAGCTCAGGAGAGCCGATAGCTTTCCAACAAGACAGGGACAAAACCGAAGTTGAAGCTTCTTTCTCTAAGACAGTCCTAAAGACCTTCTTTTTGAATACTTTTGTGATGATTTGGAAAGCAATTTTGTGAGGTATTCTAGACTTATAGTTCTCGACATTGAAATGTATAAAATTAGTATTGTCTGGGTCTAAAGCTCCTAATCCAATTAACAGGTTTTTGCATTGTGTAGGACAACTTTGGAGCACTTCCAAGGTAGACATCGCACATGGTGCCTGAGCGATATCTTCAACCACATTATAAAATTGAGCAGCTCAAGCATTAGGGTTAAAAATAGCCTTCCTAAGAGTACTCTTGGGTGGACACAAAACCATATCGAGAGTAGGCTTCTCGATGGTTAGGGGGGACAGTAGACGAGAAGTCAGGAGAACCAGTAGAGGGAGCTTTCCCTGAAGAAGAATTGTCTTCTTTCTTGTCTATGGGTTTGTCGTGACTCTAACATTGATTTTTCAAACTAATGGTATCCGAGGACCAAATTTCCTCTGATGAACTAGAGTTTCCCTGATTAGACATGTGGTCTATCAGTTGTTTTTTAGAGGGAAAAGGATCTGTGAGAACTACGGGTGCGGGATTTGTTTTCAAAAATTGGGTGATTTTGTTCCGACGGGGACACTCTTTTGTGAAATGGTCACCTCTGCATAGCATACATGGATATTTTTCTTTTCTTTTCCCTTTATCGTTATCATCGGTGGTTGGTTTTGGATTCTCCTGTTGGTTTCCACGTTTTTTATTTTTAGATTTACCTTTATTTTTATTATTGCCGGAGGTTTGAATACTCTGAATAGAATTGAACTCAATGGAAACCTTGGGAGTCAAAGGAGTAGGGGTGGAATTCTAGGGTTTCCTGGAAAGTTTTGCTGCTGACGGGGACTGGATTGAACCAACAATCCCATCAACAGGGACTTCTGCTGGTGGCTTTGTAGTATCGGTGCTTGGGCGAGGAGCTTGAGGAATCAAGTCATAAAAAGTTCTGGACTGGGAATAGGCCAAGTCTAGATATTCGACTCGACTAATGGCTTGATCTTCAGTAACGACACTTCCCATAGCCACATCTCGGGCAATCAAAGGCAGCAAAGATTTAGTAAACCAATAAGCTAATAACTGATCTAGAATAGGAGCCTTAATAAGTCTTCTTCGCCTTCTCCACTCATGGATATTATCGGATATGTGGGTGGAGGTGTTCTATCGCAGAGAGGTTAAGAGATCAGTACCCATTTCATAACAGATAGGAAGCTGAAATTGCATAAGAAATATAGTTTCCAATGAGCCAAAATCCACAAACGAATGTTGCAGAAGTTCAATGTACCATTTTGCGGTTGTACCGGTCAAAGTTTGCTGAAAGAGTCTTAAACAAACTGAATCATCCATAAGGAAGTTTGAAGAACACCACAGATGGAATGTCATGACATGTCTTTTCGGATCGTCTCCCTTCTTCCCATCGAACTTTGGAATGTTCGATGGTAACTTTACCGGAATGGGAGGCCGTGAGGGGTTATGTCGAATGGGGTCATTAATCAACTTGGACAAATCAGGCAAGTCCAAAGTTGCTAGGAAAGGTAATTGACGATTAGGTTGCACATACTGGTAATATTTATATGGCATATAATTACCAGTAGGACCGTAAGTAGACTGATAGACATGTTGTTGTGAGGAAGAACTACCAAAAATCCACCCGCAGGGGGTTGATTTCTGGGATCAGGACCATTAGGACCACCGGGACCATTGGGACCACCAGGACCATCGATACCACTAGGAAGCGGACCACCAGACCCTCCAGGACCTCTAGGAGGTAAACCTCCAAAGCCTTCAAAACCACTAGGAGGAGGGCCACCAGACCCTCCAGGGCCATTAGGAGGGAAGCCACCAGGCCCCCCAGGGCCATCAGGACCATTAGGACCATAAGGAGGAAATCCACCAGGCCCCCCAGGGGGAGGACCTCCATAAGGTGGTCCTCCAACACCTCCCGTAGTATGTAGAGGTATCCCCCCCATAGTTGGCATGCAGGACCAATTACGTTGCCTCATGGCATGAAAGTATTACTAGGATATGTAATTCCATCATAAAGCATTCCTATAGGGTTGGGTGGATAATTAATATTTCCTACATGTACTTGATTTGTTGTATAACCATAACCCCAAGAGGTTTGATTGGTTACAGGTTGTGCCCCCAAGGGCTGACCTGAACTAGATGGGGGGATAACCACATTAGTGTGGGTGGGAGGGACATAAACTATAGATTGCTCCATACCAGAGGTATGTCCTTAACTAGGTACAATTTCGGTGCTAGATAACGTAGGTCATGCTGGGGGTTTCCCCTCGGCACTAGAAGGTAATGACGAAATAGGAATTGAATGTTGAGCCCCAGGTGCGGAAGACGTGGGAGGATTGGGAACATACATAGTATGGGAGATGGTGGGGTTGGAATTTTGACCTGGGTTATGTGGAGTCATTATGCGATCTAGAATCGGTTCAATGGGTCTCATAGAATCGGTAAGTGAATGATATCCCATGGTAACAGCTGTGGAATGATATGGTGGTGTGCCCAATATGTCATCTATTTTCTTTTCAATCTCCTATGCACGGAGAATAGCTACCTGGTATTGTCTACATTCTTCTTCATCTGGAGAAACTTCTTAAGAAAATTTTAAACGGATGCCAAATGAGGCAATGGCTTGTCCTATAGAGGTATCCCAAAATGGGGCATTGGGACCATAATCTAGATGGGTAGTATCATTAACATGACCTTCTATGGGAGAATGGAACAAAGTATTACCCCGAGAAGATTTTTGGACCAAGGGAGGCGAGTGTGAAGGATATGGTCCTCCACTTTCTGCAACCACATTATCTCCCACTTGGGAGTTGGTAGAATCTCCTTGGTTGATATCTTCCATTGGATTTTATCCTGAAACAGGAATAAAATCAGGTGGCAAGCCCCTTACTCTTCTATACTATCTTAGCTCAGCTAGTTTGTACAACTCCTATCTAACATAGGGTCTCAAAAACTAGAAAACACACCAAAATATTCTCCCTACTCAACCTATAGGCCAAACAAGCAAACTTAAATGACAGGAGGAGTTCAGATAGTCAGGTCTCTCGCTAGGATTGTCAAGAAGGTGCCACTCACGATATACCTCAAGGGTACATGCATATTAATCTCCCCGGATGTTGTTTTCAGTGTATGACTCCAAGCAAGACAGCCAAAGGGATTTTCTCAGATGGATGAGGTATCCTAGTGGGGTCTCCAAATATACGCAAGGTACGTGGGAGCTCAAATCGGTAGTAGTGCTCTCTAATGCATAACCGTACACAAGGGGCATTCCGATATATAATCGAGTACGTGAAGTACCTTTCTATATACCTCAAGGGTACGCGAAAGGCCTTTCGATATATTGATGGTACGTGGAAGAACCGCGTGATTCCTAAGATGTAATGCAAACAAGTAACGACAACTCCTACGGTTAACGACGCCCAAACACGTCTCTAACCTATCTCTCAAATTGCTATGTAATTTTTAACCTATAACTACCGTTAATTTTAAAGTGGGCAGTTAGGTGAATGCATGGAATTTTGATAGAAAAAGTAAAACCATGCAGTATGCATATGCAAATATTTCACTTTACCGTTCGTGGTATGCCTACCTACAAGAGGGAAAGAGAGTATTTTATTTTGTTTTAAAACCAAAAATTTCCAAACAACAATATTGAACAAATCAAAATCAAATACAAGCAACACTTTCCAAACTCATTTCTCTTTTCTGAAAGCAATCAAAGGGGAAGAGTCTCTTTTCCTAAAAGAAAAACAAGAAGCACACTATATGCATATGCACTCTATTTTTTATTTTTCTTAAAACATAGATAGATGTAACTTAAAACTACAATATTTTTTTATTTTGACGAGATAGTACTAATGAAAAAGAGACAAAAGAAAATAGAGAACCTAAAAGCTTGTGAGGCTAATCAAAGATCCAATGTCTTATGCTCATTAATGATAATGACCTAATCTCAGTCAAAAAATTTTGTTTTTAACAAGCAAAAAGAAGTCCTCTATGGAAACAAAAAATGAAATCAAGATGCTAATCAAATGGTCTTTCTTTCAATCTTTATAACAGAAATGAAAAGAGAGCTCACTACAACCTAAGCTTTTCAAAAAAGAATTCCTTTCACAATCACAACCAACAAGCCCAGAAGAAAATGAATAATCAACAAGCCTAATCTAGATTTTGAATTCTTCAATCAAACCAATATTTTACCATAGAATTTCAAACCATGAGCATTCAAATTCTAACACACAAGCCTAACAGTGCAGGGTTGAAAGAAAACAAACTCAATTTTTTGCAAAAAATGAGAAAAAACTAGTCTTGGAACAGGGCCTACATGGCATCGTGCTGGAGGGGTCTTGACAGAGCGGTTCTTGACAAGCACTGCTTATGGATAATGGGCCTCAGGCGGTAGCACCACATACTGCTAACAGAGTTTAGGCGGTGGCACCGCTTTTTGCCAACAACGCATGAGCGATTCCTTGAATAGATCCAAAACACAAAGGAGAACGAAAGATCAAGTTAGAAATTGATCAGATCAAGGAAAAACTTAATGGATTGACAATAAAAAAGAGCACAAAAAGTTGAAATAATTCATATCTGAACATATCTGAAAGTTTCAAACCAAAATTCACTGAGTCAGATGGCATATCTGACTGAAGAGAGTTGGAGATGGAGCCTGGATTCGAACAAGAGTTCAAGAACTAAGGAATATCAGATCAACTAAGATATGCATTGATCCCCAGTGGAGTCACTAGATTTGTAATCAGGAATATTGCACCTTCTATGGACAAAAGTTGTTCCTCTGGTCTGAATGGTTTAGATCCAGCACAAATGAGTGAACGATAAAGGATGAAGACCTTCCCTGAATGTCGTAGACACCTAGAATGTTTCTTCGATAGTGAACCTGTGTACCTGCAAATAGATCAAACATGCAAACACATCAAAGCTACCAGAAAATCATCTACTTATCCATGTTAGTGACTAAGGAANTATGGGATGGAAATCAGCTTTGCATTAAGAATGTATGGAGAAGCTTACAACTGTTTCCTTAGTGTTGACAAGCATCTCCATGAGACAAACACTTCATCCCTATAAGCTCCAACTTTTCTCTCTATGATCTCCAATGACTTGGGCTAAGTGGTCAATCCAACAGCATAACAATACCTCTATAGTTCTCCCCCTCAACTATGGACATGAGCTTGTATTTATAAGGCTAAATGGATAGGAATAGTTGAGAGAATTGTGGGTGACATGGCTCCAAGGTCCTACCATGGGGGATCTCAAGCTCAGCTGACCCACAATGATAGGGATAAGGGAGGACACAAGGCTCATGATATAGAAGCCTCGTGAAACTTCTCTTTTTCCTATTTTACCTAGGATACCGCTTTTCTTCTCTTATGACAGAGCGGTTTAGATGAAAAATGCTTTTGGACCAAAGACCATAGGCGGTGGCACCGCTTCTTGAAAACAGGATACAGACGATGCTAAGCAAGGTATCACTCATGGGCCACAAGGAAAGCGCGGTGCTGAGTTTTTTCAAGTAGAATTGACAAACAGAGTAGGTTTCCAAGCTAAGTGTTGGGATTAAGGGCAAACATGGAAGTTAAGGGTCTCATGACATGGTGGTGACAAGATTTGGGTATAACAGCATGCATTCAACTTCAGCTACTTCTTATTATACTTTACGATGTTCTATTGGGAGCCACTGATGGGGGGACATGAGGTAGAGTGGGTAGAGAGAATAATAATCATGACTAGTGGGAGTGACAATATGTGTACCATTGGGATTACAACAATGGAGAATTCATGGATTTTCATGAGAAAATGGTGGAGGGACCCAGCCAAGAGTCACGCCTAGGATTATCAACTAGCATAAAAAATAGTTTAATTTTTATGTTACCAAGAACAATAGATACCTATGACCTATCATGCAAGGTGGTGATATAATGTAGGTCAGCCAAGCACCCCTACATTATAGATCCTTACTAGATTCAGGAGGAGGTGTAAAGATGGTCAGGAATCACCACTATCACTAATGAGGCAAGTACCTTTTTCCTATTCTAAAGAATAAGCTATATTTGGATGACAATGAGAAGGTATACATGTTGATCCTAGTTAGAGATTTGTTTCCATTAACACGGCAACTAAAGAGAAAATAATTTATGCAAGTTTTCAACGACCACCTAAGAGCCCAGTTGGAGAAAAGAGGTAGACTTTAGGAACACCAATAACACCACATCAAACATTCCTAATGCCTTCTATAGTCATCATGGTTAAAGAATGATGGATGGGAGATGAAGTAGTGATAGATGTGATACGACTACTAGATATTTTCACCCATATGCCACTAAAGAAGCCCCAACCATTCAATACTCCTTTCCTTATTAGCGGTCATAGAGATGGTTGTGTTGCTACAAATTCAAATAAAGGGCTTTGCTCTAGCTGAAGGTTGTAAGCCTGTAATATGCTTAACTCAGAAATTAATGTTAGAATACAGAAATAACTTAATGAGAAACATAGATATAAAACCAATGACTAAGTACAAGAGGAAGATAATGAGGATATGAATGACATGACCGAGGGTCTAAAGAATTCCATAGTTTATGTTCCAATACCAAATCCAAAAGTAGAATATGCTCTAGAGGGATTTTAGATTACTATAAACCACCAAACAACATTGGTTTTCATATTATAGATCATAAAAGATAAATAATATCGGTACCAGCTAATGGAAACATGTTAGTATAATTTTGACACCATATAGTACATATCTGTCAATTTCTAGGAGTACATCCAAAATGTTTCAATCCACTTGAGTGAAAATATGGACCTAGATTGCACTAAAGACTAATGTTCACCATCTATATTAATTGTATTGGCATTATTTACCTGAATCCACCCACATTTGGCATTGCATTCCCATGTATCTCAACCATTAGATGTGGTATAAATTCCCATTGATGACTTGCCTAGGTAGCACATCATCATGGCCATGGAGATAGGCCATAAGCAGCTATAAAAAATTAAATGGGAATGCACAGAGTTGTCGCAGGAGAACCACTAACTATAGGTCTAGTTGGATGATGCAGTTCATCCTAGAGACAACATTAGTCGTAGGAGGACTATGAATGATGAACTTGAAGCAATGAGATCTTTATTTGAATATATCTATCCTACCCTTAGAGAATAATCCATAGACATTTGTGACCTAGATCCTGAGATGTCATTTCTATACATAACTCATAAGGTCACCCGGGCAGTCATGACTATCAAAAAAAGAAATAACTTCTTTATAAGATGGATTTTATTGTTTGATGCTTGATTGATTCCATTATTACTGCTAACAGTATAAGATAGCCTCAATCTTAGTCATTCTCAATAGTTGTGAGTGTAATTTCAAATCCCTAGTCATTATTGTCAATTATGGGCATCATAACAGTGGTCACAATGAATTATGGGCCATGAATCAACATGTTTAGACCTCCAAAGGGATAGTTAAAGAAATCTGCGCGCTAATAAGAGCTATTGCTAGACATAAACAACCTAAAATAATAAATTTGGTTGTCTTTTCGAGGTTGTAAAAGTATCTACTCAACATTCTGGGATAAACTCTAAGTTGAAGAAGGAATTGGTATGAGAAATAATAGGTGAACTTCACTTTTGGGCTGTCTCTATTGAAAAAGTAGTAAAAAGGTACCATTTCCATCCTTTAAGAAATACCACCAAGAGGCATCTCGAATTTTGGGCACAAAAAATAAGGGTTTCAAACCTTCAGATCTGGGCATTTCTATGACAAACTATGATCCCCAAGCAACAACAGTTATGGGCACTGTTCAACCCTAAATCCCTACTATAACAAAAAATCATAGCAAGAAAATATTCATTATGAGCAAATTTGGGTGATAGGTGAAGATTTTTGAGGCATTGTTGTGTCTCCATATAGCATGAAATCATAATAAATATGCATTCTGATCCTTGAAAAGTCATCATTCGAAGGCCTGTAACAACATTTTTGAAAACTTACAGTACCGCTGAAAGGTTAAAAAAAACAGAGTATCATAATTCCTGTGGGTAGTATGTAATATTTTGTGAAGTTGACTCATGATTTCATGAACTTTCTATGGCATGCATACTACTATGAACACCATAAAACAATTCCAACACTTGACTCTAGTGATGTTGAAGAAGATATGTCAGATGGAGGAAGGATAAGAGTTAGGAGGGTTCATTAGTACATCCTATTGCTACATGGATGAGAGAACAAAAAATTTCATTATAAAGGCTTGGACGAGTTTCCTTAAAGAAACATGGAAATTATAATTGTCTCAAAGTGTTGTTGAGGACACTTTCAAGGATGTCAAATGGTAGTTTATACAGTTCTCTTTAATGAAAATATAACTCAAGATTGAGCGAAGTAAGCCAATACCATCAGGGGTTGTTCAATCAAGAACTATGTCCATGTGCATACTAACATTTCCATTCAATGAATAAAATATCAATTTGCTCAATTAAGAATTGAAGTCCATTTGGTAATAGAATCAACTTATAAGTGGTTTAAAGAGTAAGAAATGTTGTTTCTAAACTTGATGTTTGGTGCTTATAAGAACTAAAAATTACTTTATTTTCACTAAAATTATCTCGTTAAGGAATATGGGTGCATTCTATTTGTATTATTCACAAACAATGAATCAACCATGAAGCAGGGTTAAGTCTAGAAACCTCTCCTCAGAGTCTGAGTTCGAAAAATGTGGACTATGTGAGAATCATCCTAATCCTCTGGTGGTTGGACTGGGCCATCGAGATCCAGAAACAGTTAGCTCAATTCCAGGATCCAAAATTGAGTGGAGCTCCCAATTTGACTTGATCATAAAATGTGTCTTGGTAAAAAATTTGGAGTTGCTAAACAACTCATGTAAACGAATGGTAATTAGTAAGAGCCTTAAAAGAATTCGAAGGCCTCTAAAGTTGAGCCTTGAGAACCTTGTGATCCTCGGAGGGAAGGAAATCTCACAAGCACATTGAAATGTGAGAGTCCCCTTCTTGTTGTCCCATGACAAGCTTCACTTCTCCCAGCCAAAATAATTCTTCCCCTAGAAAATGGATTACTTCCCAACTCCTTCGAAGAAGACTTATAACTTAAACTCCCAAAGGTTTTGAGATATAGTGAGCTAGATAAGCTGCATGATTTAGGAGTCACAACATCAAGAAATGTTCATTAGTGGGTTTATCCCTCTCTGTAGTTCACTTGGTGTTCGTGAAAGGGATAGATAAGAATATTGGGAAGTTCCTTATGATTATTTCCATCCACTAGTTACTTGTGAAGAAAGAGAAGCATCTGAGCAAGCTAGTCAAGGGGATCCAGTCGTTGAACCATCTGCAGTAGTTGCAACAGATTGTTTATACCAGCGTTAGGGATCATTGAATGTGTAACTTAGGTTAAAGGCACGTTGAGATGTGAGAGCCCCCTTCTCTTTGGTCCAAAAGTAGTGAAGGAACACCCTCCAAACAAATCCACACTTCAACAGTCATGCCCAGAAGTAAACAATATTTCTCATAGCAAAAAATACGATATTTAACTAGCAGAATGAAGGAGATGAAGCCCGCAATTTCTCCTCGGACAATAGCTAATACTACACCCTTTTCTATCTTTTTGTTTTTTTTCACAAATGTCTCTCAGCTTATGTTCTTTGTTGCAATGATAAAAATACAATTAGAAAATACAAGAATTATTATATCTCCAGTCAATATATCTCTAGTCAATGTTGGAATGAGACCCCAGATTTACTATTTTTCCTCATGGGAATGAGGCCTCAAAGCCAAATAAATGAATGGGAATTTTTAATTTATTTTAATTTAACTAAAACTATATAATAATAATAACAACAACAACAACAACAACAACAACAACAACAACAACAATCTATTTTTAAAGTCACCGCCAAGCAAGACACCAATTTGGTGTGTGAGATCCCCGTGTTTGTAGGACAAGAGACCATGTCTGCGCAGTGATTTAACTTGTAACACAAATGTTCTAAATTAAATTTTTAATTAAATATTAAGTTTTTTTCATTAGCATTTTTAATTTTTATTAATTATTTTTTATATAAATTTATTAGATATTATTTAGTAATATTTTATTTATTTATTTTACATTAATATTTAAATGTTCTAGTCAAGTTACACTATATTTATTAAGCATATTTATATTTTTTATAATAATATAAATTTTTATTTTATATTATTAACGTTTTTTAGTTGATTATTCAAGAATGCAATACTGAAATATATTTAAATTTAAATTTTAAAAAGAGGTTAGTATTTGAAATAAACTCTTTTTAAAAGTAATGTATTTTTTAAGATTAATTGTATTCATATTTTTAGTATTTAAAAAGGTTTCATTGTCATTTTAATTAATACAAAATTTATGTTTTAAAAGAGTTGGACCTAATGATGATATAAAATTATATTTTAATTATTTTCAAGATAAATTTTTCACAAACTTAATCATTGTGAGTCTCATATGGAGTTAGATATATCCAATAAAAATATGACACATAAGCATCAATGACTTCTAAATGTCCAACTCAACCATAATGGTTGACCAAGATTATTGAAATTCTATTGGTTGGAGAAATCCAACTCAATAATTTTAATAAAAAACAAACCTATGCACACTTTCTTACAAGGCCCATTTTAGACCCCAAATTTTCTCTAATCAATTAGAAAAAAAATTGGGGTCTAAAATGGGCCTCCTAAAAAAAATAATAAAAAAAAACACATCACACTACAAATATGACATGTCACACTAAGTTAAAGGTGTTATATTGTGAAAATCAACCTATATTGCCCCATTAGTAGTAGCTGTCAAATATGTATGGTTAGTGTATAGTTAAGAGATGAGGGTTGAAGATATTAATGAAAGTTTTAGACTCTTGTAATGATATAATGAAAAAATTTGTGAATTGATATTATAATTTATTTAAAATTTATTAAGTGCAATTCTACTTTTTTTTTATAGTTAATAAATTTTAAAACTAAAAATAAATTAAAATGGAAAAATATAATTACAATAATGCTAAAAATAAACAATAACTATTTTAATTTATATAATTTTTATAAAAAAATGTTTTCACGTGTGTATATTAAACTACATAAAATAAAAATAATAATGGATATATAACTAACTAACTAACTACTACACTCACATAGTTTGTGGTTGGGTCACGACGATAGGGATCAAATGGTTGAGAGGTAGTTATGGAATGGAAGACATTTTGGAAATATTTTTTTACTCCTCATATTCTTCTAGTTAAAAGGGTTCAAGTGTGAGTTATACATGCCTAGCTACATGTTATCACCGACATTTATCGGTTATTTTTTATATTCTTTTTTATTTTTATCTCACATTCTTCTAGTTATCTTCCATTAACTATTGTTTATGCATTCATCGGCTATGAGTTATCCATGCATTGCTACCAGTTATCCACTCATCATAGGTTATTTTTTATATTCTTTTTTTGTAATTGTTTATTTTGAATTTTTAACAACTGCCATAGAATCAATCTCGATAGTACACTTGTCTCATCCTTTTCTGTAGATGAGAAAACATAGGTTGTAGTCCACCCCAAATTTCAAATAAAAACTCTATCGAGGTAACTATTTACTAGAACATCCACATAGTTTGTGATTAGATCATGTCGATAGGGATAAAATGATTAAGAGATAGTTATGGAATGGAAGACACTTTGGATTTTTTTTTGGTATTCCTCATACTCTTCTAGTTAAACGAGTTCAACTATGAGTTATCCATACCTAGCTACATGTTATCATCGACATTCTTCCTATTATCCATTTATCAACTATTAGGTATTTCTTATATTCTTTTTCTTTTTTATCTCGCATTCTTCTAGTTATCTGGCATGAATGGTTGGTTATCCATTCATCAGCTATGAGTTATCCAAGCATTGCTACTAGTTATCCATTCAGTGGTTAGCTACCAGTGATTTTTTATATTCCTTTTTTATTTGTTATTATTTCAAATTTTGAACGACTGTCATAGAATCAAACTCGACAGTATACTTGTCTCATCCTCGTCCGTAGATGAAAAAGCATATGCCTTAGTCCACCACAAATCTCAAATAAAAACGTCTATCAATGTAAAAACTATAATAATAATTAATATATGTCTATCTAACTAATTAATAAACTATTCAAAATAAAAATAGTAATAATATCTAACTAACAAAATAAAAACAATAATCAATATCTAATTAACTAATTAATAATAAAAAAATATTATTATATATTATATAACTTTATATAAAATATTCATAATTAATATATAAAATAAATTAAACTACATAAAATAAAAATAATAAGTAATGGGAGAAAAGCATTTAAAATTAATTAAATATTATTTATTTTTCTTTTAAGAGGAATAATTATATAAAATTTTTAATATATCAAAATTACTCCATTATCATTTTAATTAATGTAAGTTTTATATTTTAAAGGACTTAAAAGTAGTGATAATATAAATTAACTATATTTATTATTTCAAGTATATTTATTGTATTTGGAGATGAACTTTTCACAACCTTAATAAACGTGAGGTTTCAATGGAGTTAATTATCATCAAATAAAAATATGACACATAAACATCATATGTCCAACTCAACCATAATGGCTAACAAAAGCTATTGAAATTCTATTGGCTTGAAAAATCCAATTTAATCCAACTCATCTAGGACACGGTTTCTTATAAGCCCCTTTTTAGACCCCAAATTTCCTCTCATGATTGGCTTGTTGATGTACTTGATGAACACAAGGTTGGATATTTGCTTTGTGGTGAACACGTTGAGTCGATACATGGCAGATCCAAGACGTGTTCACCTGATTGCTACAAAGCATGTGTTGAGATATCTAAAGGGTACGCTTGATTATGGCCTCAGATATGCAACTGATCAGAGGATTATCTTGCAGGGCTATGTTGACTCAGATTGGTCTGGTAGTTTCATAAATAGGAAGACCACTTTAGGTTGTTGCTTCAGTTTAGGGTCTGGCATGATTTCCTAGTTCAATAGGAAGCAGATGAGTGTGACACTCTGTAGCCGAGGAATAGTATATTGCATCTTGTTCAGCTAGTTGTGAGGCAATGTGGCTTATGAAGATACTTGCGAGATTGATAGATCTCAAGTTAGCGGTAACTTGTGTATTCTGTGACAACTAGAGTTATGTGAAGTTGTTTGAGAACCGTGTGTTTCATGATAAGTTGAAGCACATCGAGATCAAATACCATTATATCAGGTGTTGCCGCCTAAAACACACATGACCGTGGAAAAGTCTTCCAACCACTAGGTGTGTTCCCGAGGGAAACTATGAGTTTAGAAACCAATGTCACCTCAGTTCCTAACTCCTTCATTTAGACCCAATTCCTAAAAGGTCCAAGGGGGTAGTCCCTATTTACTATGTTTTAAAGGTTGTGTTTAGGATTTAAAAGATGAATACATTAATATAAACTTTATGGAAATCAATCATGCAAAAATGCAGCAATTTCAAATGACAAGTAAATATTTCTTTATTTGTAAACCAAATATGATTGCAAGAGAAATATAGTATTACTGAACCAACTCCTATCTAAATTGGGCTATGGAGTCACAAACAAAGATTACAATGAACGATGAGAACAGATCGAACAGAGGGACAAGCTATAAAAAGGAAAAGGCATCATCAATACCCCGTCTGGATTGTACCTGGACAGCGTCATTACTATGGTGTGGACCATCTCCCCCTTAACCTTAACCATGGCTGAACCTCTGTCGAGAGTGAAAGCCCAGTCGTTTCGGCCGTCACTCGTCGTCCTCTACGTCTTTTCATCTACAGTTCCAAGGAGAAAAATAATGGCCAAGGACAACCACCTCAGGATCCACTTGCTTACCTTATTAAAACGATCAGGCATCTTGATGATGGTCTGTCATGGCATGCTCACGCCGTCTGTCACCTATATCTGTTACTTTTGTCGAGGTTGGACGTGGAGGCGTAGACACAAGATCTGCGACATTTTCAGGCATCGACGTGTGGGTGATCTTGGCTTTCTTTGGTCGACCTGGTAGTGCTCCTACCTCGACAAATCTTTGGAACTGGGTTTCCACCGGCACTTTATTTGTTGTGGCATCTTCTATTATGTCGATGGTCATAGCTCCCAGTTCCTCCTCGTCGTCTGATGATTCTGCAATGATAATATTGCTCTTACCTTTTCCTTGTTGTCGTTGTTGTGTTCTTATATTCTTTCTTGCAGTTTCTATCTCCTTCGACAATTTTCATATAATGTCTTTTGTGATAGAATATTATGGGTTTTCTGGTTCTGTCTCTCCCCTTGGCTCCTGGGTCGGGATGAGACTTTCTGCAGCCGGAGTGATTACCTGTTGCTCTGCCTGTGTTTCTTCTATCTGTGGTTTTGCCCTCTGTGCTGTTGGAGGTTTGATGATTATTTGAAGTCGGCCAGTGTGTGTGACCGGTGTCTCCTCTGACACAAAGGTACTGATGTAGAGGTTCAGCTCATAATCCTCTTCTTTCTCCTGGCCTGTTAACGGCTCCTCGATTGAGAAGTCAATTTCCTTGATCTTCGCTGGAATTTGTATTTTTGTCCCAGCTTGTCAAGACAATTCTCGAAATATCTGTTTGATCGACGGATAATAATCAAGGGCCTTTGCATTTGATTTTTTTCCCCACATGTACCACACCAAAGTATGGTCAAGCTCTGCCTGGATGTGGGACTTTTTCGGTAGACTTCGTCGGATTTTTTGAGGCACCCTCCATCTAGTCGTGCAGACTTTTAGCTGTTAGAGCCAATTCTCCAACAACACTTTTCCGTCTCCAAGTTCCTTCAAGGTTCATTTCTAGGAGAATGGTTTGAATCTCCACATGTGGAACCTTGTCGGTTCTTGAAGAATTTGGTTTCCTTCGGGGAAAATATGGTACATGACTACCCATAGTATGAGGGATGGGAACCTGATGATTCCTCCCGTCTCTTGGCATCTTTCATAGATGGTATTGACCATGTCGTCGACATATTCAGCCCATCTGTATATCTTTCCATTTGTCTCAATGGTGTCGACATCCTCTAACATGTCTAATTTGAGGTCGCTGCCTCGACCTGCCAGGGTGAGTGTGATGGCTATTATTTTGGCCACAATCTGTGGCGTTCAGGCTGTGATTTGACTAATCATCAACCCCTTCGAGTTTTTTCTCGAAGCCGAAACAGTTAGTTCTTAGAACAGTCCCTTTTTAATACCGACTGGTGCTAGGTCTCCTTTGTTTGAAAGTCTTCTTAGCTTACAGATGACTTCCCCAGAGATGTCGACCAGTTGGTTGAAGTAAAATCGGCCGTTGTGGTACCGGCTTATGATAAACTTGACGGCTGTTTCTTTTGTGCCGCTGAAACTGGCCATGAGCGGTGCATTGACATAGTTGAAGATGGTATTGTATTTTATTTTCTCTGCAGCTTGAGTAGGCTTCTTGTCGACATAATCCCATTCTTGCATCTTGGTCCATAGTTTTTTCCATGAGCCTTCCTGCACCTTGGCATTCTTAATATTCTTTAACCTTCGGACTAAAGGTGTTTCTGTAGTCTGTAATTGCTTGCCTTTGGTTGAGGCTCTAGTCTGTTTGGGTGCCATCTTGTCGGTTTAGTGGTCGATTTCACTAAGGTATTCTCTGCTTTCAGTCATCTGGATGCTCTAATGCTCTCTCTGTATGAATTACGGTGAATGATCCTTTGACGGTCTAGTATTTATAGGGGATGCTTTGGATTGTTTTGTCGATGAGTGTATTAATGGCGGGCGTGATGTTCTAGCTGGAACACTTGAGTGTGCATTAATGGGGAATTGCTTTCGATGCTCGAGGTCATGAATAAGCGATGGGACTATCAAAGTCGTTGATCGATCTCGGTTATGAAAATGGTCGATGGCATTATGTCGATGGGCACGATGTCGATTGTCGAAGTGGTGATTTCATGTCATAGTTTTCTGCATGTACGATATTATTTTGCTTTTTGGATTTTTAGATTTTTATAGTTTTTGTTTAACCGTTATGGTCGTTATATGTTTTTTTTGTTTTTTTAATTTGTTTGTTTTAGTTTCTGTAGCGTTTTAGTTGGGCTCCATTAATGAGTTTTTGAAATATTATGCCTTGTAACGTTCTTAGTCGCACTAATCCGTTGGTATGTATCTCTTCAACAAAATAGGGTCCCATCCATTCTGTATGTAGCTTTTTAGGTTTACCTTTTACCCGACTATTGTATAGTAAAGCAAGATCTCCCACCGACAAGTTTTTTTTTTATGTTTCTGTCGTGCCATGCTTTTTGTTGTTGTTTCTAGATTTCTTGATGTTGTATTGCCATTAGTCAGTGTTCTTCGAGTTTACGTAGTTGCAATAGTCGGTCCTTTATTCCTTGTTCGACATCGACATGTAGGATCTCTGCAATAATAGGTGTATATTGTTGGAAGTGTAATTGAACTACTACTTCTTGTCTATAGACTAGTCGAAAGGGGGTTTGGTCAGTCAAGCATTTATATGCTATTCTGTATGCCCATAATACTGCAGGTATTTTCTCATCCCAGCCGTCCTTATCAACATTACATATTTTCTTTAATCCTTTTGTTAGTGTTTTATTAAATGTTTCAATTGCTCCATTCGACTGAGGAGGGTATGTTTTACTCCAATAGTGGTCAATTTGGAACTGGTCGGTTAGGGTTTTGATAGTTCTATTGATAAAGTGTGTTCCCTGATGGCTGATTAAGGTTAGTGGACAACCAAATCTAGTAATGATATTCTCATAGATGAATTTAGCAGCTATCTCACTGGAACATGTGTCAACTGGTTCTGCCTTTGGCCATTTGGTTACATATTCGACTGCAGTTATGATATACCTCGCGCCTATCCTTTTTGCTAGTATAGGAAATGGTCCTATGAAGTCTATGGCCCAAATTTCAAATTTCAAACTTAGGTTTACTAATATCAAAGGCATTTCAGTGCTAGGCATGGGTCGACCTAGTCATTGACATCTGTCACATTGACTTACAAATTTTTTGCAATCTCTGTGAAGTGTCGGCCACCATAACCCTGACTGTTGGATTTTCTTTGGAGTTGTGTCTTCTTGGAAATGTCCTCCTGCAGGTCCATAATGTGCTTCATGCATAATGTTGTCTCTTTCATGTTCCAGTACACACCTTCTGAGGATGTCATCTAAT
>LPNX010928028.1:63561-76751 GCA_001517045.1 Pseudotsuga menziesii
TACGGTGCAACTTTCATAGCTAGGATTTGTTTCTTCTTTGTACTCATTCCTTTTGGTGCTTGTCCATATTCTAAGAATTGGGTTATTTCCTATAACTCTATTGGGACGGCTTCTATCCGAAATAGATGCGCATCAGGTAAGTCATATTCGACTCCTGTCAGGGGCCTCTCCTGTGTCGATTCGGGATAAATGGTTGGTACCGACATTTCACTTACCTAGTCTGACAACAACTTCGAATTCGAATTCTTGGAATAGTAGTAGCCATCGACAAATCCTTCTATGATGTAGTGGTTTATTGACGAGATAATTAAGTGCCTAATGGTCTGTATAGAATATAAATGGGTTAGCTAGAAGATAATGTCGATATTTTTGTAATGCAAAGACCATTCCTAGTGCTTCTCTTTCTGTTTTTGAATAATTTATTTCAGCTTTGTTTAATTTGCTGCTACTGTAAACTATAGGATAATCCATTCCATCATCTCCTGGTTGAGTTAAGATTGCTCCTATTGCTAGACCCAATGCATCAATATGAACATGGAATTTGATCGACCAGTTTGGAAACCTTAGGATTGGTGCTTCGACTAGTTTTCTTTTTAATTTTTCAAATGATATATGGCACTCCTTTGTCCAGTTGAACTCTTTATCTTTCCTTAATAGTTATTCGAGTGGATAGGTCATATCTGAATAATATCTTATGAATTTTCTATAATAACTTTTGTGTCCAAGTAACACCTTGACTTGTTTTGGCTTTACTGCTGGTTTTAGGTCGAGGATAATTTTTATTTTATGCAAAGTCGACCTTAATACCTTCTTTACAGACAATGTTCCCTAATAATATCCCTGTGGGGGTCACAAATATGCATTTCTTGATATTCAAGGCTAATTGGATTTGTCAACATCTTTCCAACATAATTCTTAGCCACTTGCAATGATCCTTTAACATGGAGTATATTGTCCAATCATCAAAGTATACTGCCATGGTCTTGTAAATATATTCTTGAAATGTTTTGACAACAATTCTAGAAAATACTATAGGTGCATTTTTTAATCCAAAAGGCATAACCTTATAAGCAAATGAGCCAAATTCACATACAAATGTTGTTTTTTTCTGATCCTCTTTAGCTATTGGCACTTGGTTATAACCTGAGAATCCATCTGTAAATGAGTAGCATTCATGTCCTGCAACCTCATTTAATATTTCATTTGCATAAGGAGTTGGAAATGGGTCTGTTAGTGTCACTTTATTTAGTTCTCTGAAGTCGACACAAATTCTTAGTTTGGTTAGATCATGTTTCTTAGGTTGTACAACCATTGGGCTTTCCCATTCTAATTGGTCAATAAGATTGATGATGCCTACTACAAGCATGTTATCAATTTCCTTTTTGACTATCTCTTTGTATTTGTGAGCTAGCTTATATGGCCTTTTCTTCATAGGTCGAACATCAGGTTTAGTATCAATCTTCATTTCTCTCATTTCGTGGACTAAGCTTTTGAGGTCTTTATAATCTCTAGAAAATACATCTTGGAACTCTTTTAATAAGTTCACTATCTCTATGGTCTGCTCTTCACTCTAGTAGTCACCAATCTTTGCCATTTTTGGTCGGTCATCATTTGAGATGTCGAATTCTCTAGTTTTGACTTTAGCATCTAGCCATTTTGGTGCTTTGGCTTCATTGATTGGTCGGCTTCCTTATTTAAACTGGGAGAATGTGGCAGCGAAGTCGGCTGCAGACATTCGTTCGGTCTCCTCCTTGTTGGTTGTTTCAACTTTAAGGACTATACGAATAGGTTTGGTCATTTCAACATGGTTTGATTTCCATCTAAAGATTTTCCCTTCTGTATTTTCATTTTCTAACTGTAGTCTTGTCGACTGTGGTATTGTCCTGGTTTGTATATTGTTACAGTTCCTTGTCTGTCGGTTATCTTTTAAGGGTTTATTTTCTGTCGGTTGTATAAATTCTTTAATCTGTTTTGTTGTTTCGACCAAATTTTCATTTTGTGGGATAAAGTTGAAATCTTTAATGAAATTCTCTTTGAGTTCATGCCATAAGAATGTTTCACCTCTAGCTTCTTCCATTTTATACCATTTGTTTGGTAAGTTGTCGAGGGTTGATGGAAACAGGTGTGGCCATGCTTGTTCATCCTTATATCCAAGTCTTCTCCATTCTTTTTCACATGTCTTAATATGATCTTCCGGATTCCGTCCTTGAATAAATATGGGTATCTGAGCTTGTTTGGTTAAATTATTTTCTCCAAACCTTTAGACAAAGTAAGTCGAAGCTGATGACCAGGTCTACAATTTTGTCTGATGGGTATCCCACCATCTAGCAGCTTGTCCTATAAAAGTTTCTACTAAACTTTGTAGTCGACCATGTTCGCCAATATTTTTGGAAACTTGTTCTATGTGCATGACTAGTGATTCTCTTTCCTTATATCTTGGTACTTTTGTAGTATTTACATTGGTAGGTTTTAAAGTAGGGTATTCCCTAATTTTCTTCTCAAAGATTTTTAGGACAATGGACACTATGAAGCACCGTTGGGTGGGATTTTTTTGTACTTTTTTAATAGTCCAACACCCTCTTGCTTGTGTTTCATAGTTCTCGACTTCCCAATCATATAATTCTACATTTGAATTATAACCGATTGAGTCTTGATTACCTAAGTAGAGTTCACCATATGTGTAATCTTCGTTATTCTGTATCTGGTAGAGTTGTTGGATATCAACTTCTTCGTCGATAGGTTCTATCCATGGTTCTCCCTGGGATGGATGAATAGGTACAATGACCTTTTGTCCATTTCCTTTTAATTTAATTCTCTCTTTATCCATGGATATCGATGCTTTCATCTTTCAACCTCAAGGTCGACCGACTAACGCTAGGAAGGAACTGGATCCTTCCTTAGGGTCAATGATTTCGAAGTCGACTTTGGTCGAGATTCCTTTTATAGTTGTGTCAACATTTTTCCAGACTCCAATAGGTTCAATTAGGCCCTGGTCGGCTAGTTTGAGGTATATTCCCGACTCATATAGTCGAGGTCTTCCCATTCGTTCCCAAGTGTCACTAGTCATGATGTTTACTTGTGATCCAAAGTCGAGCACTACTTGTTGGACATGGTATCCTTCAATTTCCAGGTCGATAAGTGGGTCGGAATCACTTTTATCTTTTTTATTTAAACTGCAGATATTCTTTGTTTGTTTTTCGATGTTGTTGTGTTTTATTTCATATAGCAAGTCGATGAACTGAGATACTGAGTTATCTTTTTGTACGAGTTGTATTAATTCTTTTATTGTGTTATGTCGATTGTCATTAGTCTCTTCCTGTCGTGCAAATTCTTTGAATACATTTGTTGCTTATTTATATGTTTGTTTTTATTTAAGTGGATCAGGGTAGACATTCTTCTCTTTTATTTTACTGATTTTTGGGTTATCACTTTTTGTTTTTATCCCTTTTCGGGTTACGATATGCAAATTATTTGTGTTTATTACATCATTTTTTTGCACACATGACAAGACATTAACATTTTTCTTTTTATTTATTTTATCCAGCATGGTAGGGCAATCCTCTAGTGAGTGATCCCCTACTCCATAATGAGTACAAAATTTGAGGTCAATTCTGTCCTTGTATGGATAGTCTGCATACCGATGTCCCTCCTTATAATATGTAAAGCATTGGATGGGTCAACATGGTCAGTTGTCTCGATTTCCAGAGAATGGACCTTAACCTTCGTAACCTCCACATCGATTATCACACCAGCGCTCGTATCTTCAACCTTCATATATCTGATTGTTCTGATCGTTTGGTAATTGTTTTGCTCATTATTTTGTGCAACTGCATTGGTCTGATAGACTGTATGATAATTCTATCGGTTCCTTAGGTTCAGATGGCAGTTGGCTGTGTTATGATTTTTAGTTTCGCATGTTGCACACCAAGATGCCTTGTCATTCTTCATGTTGAACAGGAAATATTTTGTCGAGTGGTCCCCATGCTCTTGGCAGATGTCGCGAAAACATTTCGTCTGCACAAATCAAATGTCCTGTCGACTAATTTCTTATCGACAGTTGTATTTTGAATGTCCGGCCATCGAGCACTTTGTGCACCAGATATCCTGCCTTTTGAGGTTTAATTCTTTTAATGACTTCTGCATGATATCAAGCTGTTCTTCTAGTCTGTGATCAGTGGAGTATGTTGGTATGTCCTCATCCATCTCCACTTGGAGAGATTTTGTAACCACATCTTCGTAAGAATTGAATATTTCCAGAATTATGTGTCAACGGATTTTCTGAGATAAACCTGCAAGAAACCACTGGATTAATAATTGTTCATTTATAACATAGTCCAGTTGGCTAAGAAGGTCTTTCCATCGCTTATCATAATCGCGGATAGTTTCTCTTGGCTTCTGTGATGTTGTTTTTAATTTCTTTACCGCCAGATGTTTTGCATCTGGAGTTTTGAAAAATGATAGAAATTGCGCTTTGATCTCGGCTTTGGTTGCTCGAGGTTGTCTTTCAGAAAAGGTCATATACCAAGTTAATTCCCTTTTCCTCAAGGCACCAACGAACTGTGCCATCTGCCTGTCTTCATCCGTAACTTGGTTAGCCTCCCAAGTCGACTCACAGACGAACCAGTGTCATCTAGGGTCCTCATCCCCATCATATAGGGGAATGTGTGATGACCCGTGACCCATGTCGGAATCACTATCGTTGCTTTCAGGAGGTGGAGGTGGGGGCGGTGGGGTTATTTGCTTATTCCTCTCTCCAGAACTATCGTCGACAAAACTTTCGTCTCCATCGGTTGTTTTTGTCGTTTCATCTTCTACCAGCAGTCGATTGATTTCAACTTCTTCTGTTGATGTCCAACTACAGTTACCTATCCACAGTTCTGAATGTTCTGTGTCCTCCAAAGTTGTATTTGGCAGGGGGGTGCTCCTTCATGTGTCAGTAAAAGTAAGTGGATACTTCGATTGGAGGGTACCGCTTGGAAGGTTAACCCAATTTCCTTCTTCTGGTCAACGGATAATGAGGTGTCTTCCAGTGTATGTCTCATCATCTAGTCGGCTCCATATACCAAAGTCACCAGATCCTAGTCAGAGGTCCTCTTCGACAATAGTTTGTATCCAGGTACACGGATTCAATGGAGATAGAGTTGTTCCTTCTTGGGGAGCTTCTAATTGGAGAGCTTCTGGCTACTCTATCCACAATTATTCTTCCGTAGGGGACGCCTCTTCTTCCATGCATTCTTCTTGTCAATCGTGACCCGACTCTGGTGGATTTCTTTCCTAGGTGGTCACCCTAGTACTCATTCCTCTATGCAGTGTTAAGGCTCTTTCTTTTGTTTCTTCCCTCCTTTGTTGTCTCTCTTCCCTCTCTATTTTCTAAACGTCCGACATACCTTTGTGTGATACTATCTTCTTGATTTCCCTTTTGGTCGACTTCTCATCACTGGTGATTGGTATCTGCTTTTAGTCGACTAGAATCCACTCCACTTTATTCTGACATATGACCAACTACCCCCCCATAGCCTACCCAACGCTTTAGAAAGCCTAGATAGTCCAGTCTACTTGCTTAGGAAGTATTCCCACTCCCTTTCTGTAATGAATTTTTCCCACCTCTTTTGTTTTTCTGCCCAGTTAGGGTTTAATGGCGGTCCGTGAAGTGATGGACAAGGTTTGAAAATATGACCCACTCTCTTCTTGATTAGGAACTTAAACAACAAGGTCGGTAAGGAACACATAAATTGTTCAGTGAGGTCTGTGTAAAATTTCTCCTTGACGGTTTCCATCGAAGTTCTGTCTTCTACTGCTTGCTACTCACAGAAGTCGTCGGCGATTTTTTCGAACCACTCCAACAAGTTAGTTCTTCCCCCTCGAATCAATTTTTCTAGCAACTTTTGATCTTTAGTTCCTTCTGGCTTTTTCATCTACGGGTTTCTTCAGAAGTTGGGGCACTGATTCTACAAAATTATCATGTGTTTCTGTAATGAATCTTTCTTTATCTTGTGTGGTCGTTAATTTGTTTCTTCATGCGTAATTCTGTAAATAATTTTCAACTTTACGTTCCCACCAGTCCTTAATCTCCTGTTCTAATATCATCTATTTGCATATATTTCAGACATGTACTACCGGGAACGGAACCAATGTTGTAATCTCACAGATCACATAAGGTTACCAATAATACATACTAAAACATACATACATAACAGAGACAAGAGATAATAACAAGTAGATGAATTAACATATTATATTAACATGAAGGGGTCCATACAATACAGAGAATGGAACTAAGTTCTCTTCTGGCTCAACAGCCTAAATTTATATATGATTACATAACAGTTACAAAATAACTACCTGTCGATTCGGTGAACCGACACGACCTTAGGTGGCCGAACTTATCTCTAGTTTAGTCGGCCAACCGACTTAGTCGGCTGATCGACTAAGTCAGTTGTTGTTCAAGTCGACATACCGACTTGCTCCTCCAACGCCACTGCAGCGTTCAGGCGTGCCATCTGTGTACCACCCGTGAGATCCTGTGCCACCAGCTGTATACAATGATGAGCCCAGTCATTCGCTTTGAAGGCCTCAAGAGAGCCCCATTGGTGATCCATCTCACCCTTGACCCCCGCATTCGCAAGGAGGTCCGTTGCCTTGTTGGCATCATGTCTTACGTGACAGAATGAAACCGCAAGGTGGGCATGGATCATGTCACGAAGATCATCCAAGTGACTAGCTAACCTCCAACTAGTGGACACTTGGCCGCTGACTTGGCCATTCACTAACTGCCTTGCCATCTGCACCATGATACTGGAATAGACCTCAATTATCGTCGGGAAACAGTTGCTACGCACCAAGCAGTTCTAACCTTGAAACATCCCTTCTAGCTCTGCAGAGTTGTTGGTGTCTCGAACCATGGTTCCTAGAAAGATGAAAATAACCCTTCCTTGCGAATCTCTGCATAATCCTCCATAACCTGCATTGCCATCGAAGTTAATCTTGAATACCTGAGGAGGGGGAGGAGACCACGAATTGGGGCTAGAAGGTTGAAGGAGCCTGTCACACTTGCAGAGCCCATCCAACTGAGATTTTTCCAAACCCCAAAATTCTCCAATATGAATTTCATCAGCGGGAATGAGCTTGTCTTCGTCGTGCCATTGTATGCATCTTATGGAGGAGAGAATATTGTCCCTCACCATCTGCCAGACCTTTTCGATGCAGGTTCATTTGTCCTTGAAGATCCGACCATTCATTTCCTTCCAAATGCAGCACATGATCATACCAGGTAAAGCATTCCAAATGGTCCTGATACTTCTATTTTTGAAGGTTTTTGGGTTCCATTCCGTCAAAGTTCTAGCCGGCTGGGCTCTTTTCCTGTCACTTTTCCAGAAACCCAGAGCACCTTTATCCCAAATGGCCGCGGAAAAAGGGCAGCTATCCAGGAGATGGCTTGTGGTTTCCTCCTCCTGAGAGCATAGGCAGCATTGAGAAGGTATGTGGATACCACGCTTACGAATATTTTCACAGGTGAGGATGTGGTCTTTAACAATCAGCCAAGCAAATAGGGTGACCTTGGGCCATAAGTTTAGGGTCCATATCTTCTTCCATGTTTCCACTTCCTCGACACAGTTCCCAATTCGAATGTTGTACGCCTCCTTAATGTTAAACATTCCTTTGTCTAAATATCCCCATCTCAACACATCTTGCCCCTCCGTGGGTATGATGCAACGCCTGTGCATTTCCTCTTGGAGAGTCTCCCAGTCTGCCACCTCAATCTGGTAGGGCTTGTTAATGAAGTTCCAGCAACGTCGCTCATTAATGATTTGCTCTTGCTAGAAGTGGTGAACAAGAGTTTAACCCTCCGCCTTAGCTAATTCTTGAATTGGAGTCCATCTTGGGTTTTCACCTAAAAAAGGAAGTTGGTTCCATGAGTCTTCCCAGAACCTCGCGTTCCTCCCATCACGAATTTCCCAGAAACTATGTTGTTGAACCAAGTGTTTTCCACCTTTGGCCTTCATCCATATGGGGGATCCCCGCTGTTCTTCGTTGAAATGGATTAGCTGAGATGGGAGCTTGTCGCGACCATATTTAGAGAACCAAAGCTGTGCCCATGGTTCAGATGTGTGGGAGACCCATCTCCACTAGACTTTTTCTCCTTGGACTTTATCCATGATTTCTGGATCTCTCAAACCCAGCCCCCCCTTCAACTTAGGCTGGCAAATGCTGTCCCAACTTACCAGGGAAAATTTAGCTTTATCATCTTGGCCTCCCCATAGAAAATTGCTTTGAATTCCTTGAATCTCGCAAATAATGGACTTTGGAGCAGAGAGGACAGGAAAACAAGTATATGGGCATCGCTTGTAAGACAGATTTTAACAAGACCAACCTACTGGGTAAGTTTAGAGGTCTTAGGGTCCAATTCATGAGTTTCTATTTCATTCGGTCAAGGAGTTCAAGCCAAGAGGTACGTTTCAGTTTACGCGGGTCTAGGGGAACACCTAGGTATTTTGAAGGGAATGAGCCCTTCGAAAAACCCAGGATACAAAAGATGTTCCTTTGAGTGGCAGGAGCGGTATTGAGGAAGAAGACTTGGGATTTGGCCTAGTTTACTGCAAGACCAGAGGCCTTGGCAAAGAGAGTCAGACAATTTCTTAAGCTTCTCCCTTCTTGGACTTAAGGGTGCCCCATGAGCATGGTATCATCGACGAATTGTTGATGGGTCTGAGCCTCCATGGTATCCGTAAGATGAATACCTCTTAGCTCTCCATTTTATGCCTTGGTATGAAGGAGACGGCTCAAGCCCTCTACCATTAAGATAAAGATGAAGGGAGGGAGGGGATTCCCCTGCCTGACACCCCTAGAAGGTTGAAAGGGACGAGTCAGGGCTCCGTTCAGGAGAATACTGAAGAAAGGAGTGGAGATGAGACCCATTACCCACACTAGTACAAGTGATCAATTTTGCCACGGAAAAACGTGGCAATATCCACGGAAAAGCATGGATATTGCCACGTCTAAGTGTTATTTTTTTCCGTGGAAACAATTCTGTCGCAATAGAGACGACCCCTAATTTGCGTTACAAGAGCAACAATGTTCTATATTTCGTTAGATGTCTAAGTCGTCTCTATATCCATGCTTGGCCGTCTCTGTATCCACGCCTGGACGTCGCTGTATCCACGCTCTGTATAAGGTTTTTTTTTTAAATGCAAACCCAGAAATAAGACATCACTATATCCACGCCTGGCCGTCTCTGTATCCACGCCTTGCCGTCTCTGTATCCACGCTTTGTATAAGTTTTTTTTTTTTAAAATGCAAACCCCAGGAATAGCGACGGGGATGCTATACTTGCGACGGGAAGACTAGGGGAGTTGACAACAATAACTTTTGATTTAATCTTTATTTATCTTCCCATGTACCCCTGCAAACAAATCTTGGGAATCCAAGATAGGGGATAAAGGTGATATTGCATAATGAACCTGCATATTCTTTCCAGTGGAATTATTAACCAGAACATTTGATTTAATCATTATTTTATACCTCCTTTAGAGGATGAATTTGGTGATTTTTTTCTCACATTCTTACACTGGCTTGAGAATATTATCTTTTGCACCAGAGGCTTAAACACAATTCCATGATTATGCATTACCATGGCTTGGGACATCCACAACGACCAGAGTACCTGGGATTGAAATGCCATTGGATTTTAATATAAATAGCAAAACTGATGCATATTAATACATATTAATGTATTAATGGCAATGTGCCTTGTGAAAATTTTCAAGCAATGACCAAGGAGCATATTTTCTAAAATGCATAATACTATACACTATACATGTCCTCAGTGGCAAACTCAATTCCTCAAATGGGAATTAATAGGAAGCCAAAACTGGTGCTTCTTTCCCTTGACCTGAAAGTACTCCATTCAGGGTTTTAATTTTCCCAGATGAATGCGGTTACTAGTTCACAACTTTTGAATTTTTGGAATCTCAGATGTTTGAATGAACTTTGGTTGATTTGGGAAAACTCCTGGCTGCCTCACAATATATATCTCATCCCCTTTACTGTTGTAAGTATCCTGATTTCGATGCCAATTCCATAGAGCATATGTTTCATTCTTCACCTGGATATCATCAAGGTGCCATCGTTCAATTTTAAAATAGTTTTATAAAAAATCTTAATGTATGAACCAATCGAATAAGGCCTATCTTTTAAATACACATTGTAATCTACCATTTGAACCCAATTCAGTAACCAAACTTTCCATATCAATATTGAGGATAGTAAAGATTCAGTGAATAGTTCTTGATAATAATAATGGCTTACCTCAAAAATTCCATGACCAAAGTTGCTCTCTCTATATGCACTAAATTCAGGCTTCCTGTCCCAACAAAAATTTCCAGCTGCTGGACCAGACGTAAAATTGTAGGCACAAAACCCACCCATATAGCTGTCTGGCGTGGAAGCCAGATCAGGGCAGTTACCAGAATCATCAGCATGAGGTATTGCCATCTTTTCTCTGTTACCACCATCTCCCAATGTAATGTAAACAGGAGCACATGGATCCAATGTGTAGTTAAAGACTCGGTTCGATCTCTCATATGCATGAACCTGCAAGCAACAGGCATAACCCAGATTATTTGTCATTCTTCCTCTTACCACAATTACTTATATACCCCCTAGATATTGTTTCATGTAGTTCTGCTACAGACCTAATCAAAGCAGAAGAAATAAGGTCAAAATCATGAAACACCATTAAGCAGATATATTGGATATTTCTTTAGTTAGTTACTCACATGGCCATTGAATACAACATCAACACCATATATGTACAGTAACTCCTCCATTTCCTGTTTCATGCATTCAGCCTCACGATAATGGGCTTTATAACTGTTGTACCAAGGTGGGTGCTAAGTAGCAACAAGCCAAGGAGTCATGCTCCTGTCAACATCTGCTAAATCATGCTCCAGGAATCTATATTGTTCCCCTGTGAACAAGGAGACAAATTATCATTAATATCAAAACTGAGCCTAGATTTTATGCCCAAAATCCTACTGTAATATCTACAACAAAGTAATTATTTTTCTGACCTACACTAAAACCAATGTTAGGATTCTTTCTCATGCTGTTACCATCTGAAAACACCTGTAAAACTTCCTACTGTGCTCATCAAATAGTATATACTCTAAGCCAGAAGAAATTGTTATACCTGTTTTATTGTAATCTATGTATCCTCCAAGCATGACGAAATGGATGCCTCCAGCATTGAAGGAGTAATAGAAGGTGCTACTAGATCCACTCTCTTGACTTGGAAATGCAAATCTTGCACTGTAAGCCGCAAATGACTTATTTCCAACTTGCTATTCGATTTCATGATTGCCCTCCACAACCATGATGGGAACTCGTGAGATCAAGGGTTCCATAAACCTATAGGAACATCAGGCCCAATTAGATCAAAGCTGTAACTAACATCTGCAATTAATTAGCAGGGACAGAAATAATTGTAGGCAGTCTAAATGAAAAACTAATATAGATTAATTATAAGCGTGTTTAACATTCAAAAACTGGTAAAAAGCATCTGATGGATTTGGCTTTATAATTTTCCATGTAGACAACTTAATGAAAGATGTTCAATGAGAACTTCAAGCAGGTGATTTCATAATAAAGGTCGCCTTGATCACTTTGTTGGCCTTCCATGAAAACTTGAGATTCTATATGTTACAAGGTAGCATCTAGTGTTCTATATGGCCTTTGTTGACCTTCCATGAAAACTTTAAATTTAAAAAAGTAACACTTCATATGGCTAATACAAGGATACTCAAATACCATCTTGTCACTTCCAGAATCAAAGCTTCAATGATAAAAGGTTAACCACAATAATTACTTGGAAAAGAGGAATAGAAGCATTTGTCCTTTTAGCTTGGGCATTCTTCATATAATGGGACTCATCAGCAATGACAAACTGTAGAAAATATAACAAAGCAGAAACCAAAGGAGTTACATATGTATATCACATTTGCAATGCATAAAGAGAATTGGCATATGCATAATCCAACTGAGTTTTACATGATGCTAGCTTAAAACACTTCAAAATTATTATTCTGCATAAGAAATATTTCGATCTCACTAATTGAACATCATCAAATGTTAAAGCTTACTTAATAGTTCATAAGTTATAACTAATGTAATCTATAATAATAAAAGGTTTGACTTGTTTAGAAATCAAATAGGGTTTTACATAAACATGTTGCAACCAAAACATGAACTAGAAAGAACAATCTTGGAGGAATTTGAGTTTATGGGTACACTGTTAAAAAGTGAATACAAAAATACACAGGGATATGTGAACTATTATAAATTGAGTCATTCAATACAACAAATGAAATCCCCTTATATTTCATTCATAGAGTGGTTGTATGACCTATTTTACCAGCAATCGTAAATACCACATCCTCGAACCAATGAAATGTAACTGTACAGGAAGACATCATACCAACATGTAGATGGTACTACAGCTAAGAAAATGTTGTGTTACAATCTCTTACCTCTCTAAAATTCTAAATAAGTGGGAGGTGACCACTTGAAAGTATACATGAAGATATAAGATATGCTAATATTTATATACTCGATAATAGCATATCTCAAATTGTTACAAATTAGTTCCTCCTAAGACATTATATTATAAGAAGATAAAATACTAATTAGAATAGATAGCAATAGTAAATGTTATGTATGGATAAGCTACAGTAAAACATAAGCATCCAACCAAATATGACTACTTGCAGAAAGTTAATACATTCATGAAAAGAAATTTGCAACTATAGATGAAGGAGGAAACACTGGG
Organism: Pseudotsuga menziesii; assembly: GCA_001517045.1. Classification (NCBI taxonomy): domain Eukaryota; kingdom Viridiplantae; phylum Streptophyta; class Pinopsida; order Pinales; family Pinaceae; genus Pseudotsuga; species Pseudotsuga menziesii. The sequence goes on from LPNX010928028.1 coordinate 76,385, forward strand.
CACTACATATGAATTGAAGACACAAATATCATCTCAAAGATAGAACACTATGGAGAAAGGAAGATATGGGAGGCTATAGAGACTGAACTGAATTATAATAATATTGACAGAGATGAGGGATGGAAAACTAGAGAAGCTTGAAAGCTTATAAAAACATGAAATATAATAAATGATAATTGACTCCAACAATGAGCATTAAGGTCAGCCTATAGGGTTTGATTATTACATGTTGGATTTATTATTAATATGAGGACTAAACCACATTATATTTTGAGCCTATTTGACTCCTGAAGATGGTCCCGGCTTTGGGATTGAAACGTCAAGAATTTTCTTAACATCTTAAAGCAGTTTTCCTTCTTTCTTTCCA
>LPNX010928028.1:81377-126914 GCA_001517045.1 Pseudotsuga menziesii
GCCAATATTTTTCGATATTTTTGTCGTTGCTGCCGATAAGTTTCATTCCGGACCCCCGACGATATATTCGCCGACACGATATATGTAACTTTGGTTATATCAATAAAATATTAAAAAATTATAATGAGATTCCTAATGATCTCAAACATGGAAATAAATGCTAGCCCAAACTCAATTTGTCTATTCTGAAATGAAAGTTGATCCAGAAATAATTTAATAAACCTTCATATTTTTGGATCCAACTCTTAGTACACCACGTTACATATATAAGCATGCTTTAACCTTCATTTTCACAAAGCATGCTTTAACCTGTTACATGAACTTGTTATGAGGCGTGCCTTATCCATTGAACTTGAAGAACACCTAGTAAATCAAGTTCTGAAGGTAGAGGATGGGAGGTTTGCTTATACTGATGATGCTCTTGTTCTTGTAGCTTGCATTCTTATTATAAGGACACCCACAGGGTCCATTTTGGGAGATGACTCCTTAAGACTCAAAATCTGCAAAGGCTACGCTGGTTTTATTGTTGAAAAAGTGAAAGCTACATATTCAGGGTGCTTAAATATCCAAGAAGTTTGTGCAAGTCTTCCATCCCTATTTCATTTGGAAGTTCTTCTCATGGATTTTCATTCTTCAAATGCATTTGAAAAAATCAAAATGGCAGAGAATATTTTTTCTACCCTCAGCAATGTAAGTTGTCTTCCAGTGGAACTTAACAGCACACAATTGGTTTGCTGGTCTTTGCTAATTTCAAGACTGATGTTGATTCTTCGGCACATGATTCTCCACTCTACAACCTTCCCATCCTGGTTGATGTTCAATATAAGAAATAAGTTAATACAAATGACACAAGGAGGAACTTTTCAGCTTCCCACAGGAAGAGGCTATTTAGAATCATGGGTATATCATGTGGTACAAAGTGTTATAAATGTGAATGAGGGAGTCACAGAGTAGATACAAAATAGGAAATAATGTCATAGCCGGTCAGTGGTACTTGTTGATGCACAGTTGTCATTGATGCCAAAGGAACCATTAATAACAAAGGTCGGGATGAGGGCAGAAGTAAGATCAGCAAGAGTGATGATATAGCTGCCAGTTTGAAGAAGAATATATGAAGTCATTAACAGACCAGCCAAGCTCATCAAGGTAAAGGTATTTGGTAAAGGTACTTCACCTACAGGAGATGCATCAGAGGTGGCAGCTAAATATGATATATAGTAGGTGACTTGAAGACTTATAGAAGCAAGCCTCATTAATATTTATGTAGACATGGTCGCTCTAGCAGAGATAGAGGTATCAGTCAGTTTAGCAGCTCTGATACCTTCGGTGGAAAAGATAAAATGTCCTAGTGCCAGGATTGACTGTTTAAGGGCTTAAAGGACAGTGTAAGCTTGTGGAATGTCCATCTAGACTCGACTGTGCCAGCATACCTGTGAAGACATTGATCAAATATGCTTAGTATCTTTATGAAGCCTAATCCAAAGCTTGAAGCCAGCCCTAATCTGAAGGTTGAAAACTATAGAATGATATTTGCCAGCTGTGATAGCTCCCCTGTATGGCCAAAATGAACATTATGGTGCAGAATTCTGCTAAAACTTATGAAGTATTCAATTTCAAGCAACTTGGCTCTGCCCAATTCTGGAGTCTATGGCAAAGCACCAGCTTCCTTAACATCAATATCTGATAGAGTGATCCAGCCAAGTACAAAACAATATCTTTCAAGTATAAGCTCATGCAAATGGGTTTTGATGCCGAGCAGACATGAAGACAAATAAGAGCAAGAACATGAAGAAGGAATCTGATGCACATGTAGTAGGTCTCCAATAGCCACAAATGAGGCATATTCAATGCTCATGTTGTAATTCCAACTAACAACAAATTTAGGGGTTTAATACATTTTTGTTAAGGAATTTAGGATGGTAACTCATGGTCTTCTCTGTGTAAAAAGATACCATCCTCTCTCTATGTAATGGGGGGAATAAAGGGATTGGGTACAATCAGAGTAGCCATACATCTAGAGGAGCTATGAAAGAAAGCTAGAGATCATTGTAACTTGGAAGAACACCATAGTTTGGGCCTGTGTACCAATTAAGAATGATGGGTTTTCATGATTTTCCTATAGAGATTAGGGGCAAGATAGATAACTGCTGATTTATTTCCAGTTTGGAAAATGTCTATGTTGTTTTTCCTATGAGTATACTGATGAGAAAATGAATGTATTAACTGTGTTTATAATGCAGAAGGCTAGGTATTCTTGATGAATTTTTGATCTGCTAGAATTAGGTGTAAAATCTCTCTTGATTATCCATTATAATATTGTGATGCACAATGTATTTATCGGTTATTTTTAACCCCCTTTCCAGATATTGGGAGGATTTATTCTCACTGTTCTATGAGGCAGAAAAACATAGTGCTATGCAGACTAAAGGTGTTTGTGTCAATTTATAGTCTGCCCATATGCATACCTGAGGAATTGAGTGTTTTGTCGAGCTTCATTTTTTATAGGCTAGATGGCTAACCAGTCAACTGATACACTCCCCAAATACAAATACAATAATATTGGAATAAGAGGAGAGAAGAATAATTAGCATAACAAAAGAAGCAAGAAGACGCTACAAAACATAGGAAAGGCTACCCTTAAGGCTCTACGAGTCATACAGGTCAAGGTTGGTGAAGAGGAAATAAAGAGAAGAAATTTGGGGCGACAAAAAAATGTCTTCAACCACAGGAGAACCCATTGGAGCCTTGTTTGATTGGAAAAGAATGAGAAGATGATGCACTATTTTCACAAAATTTGTTGCTTCAAGCAGGTTATGACAAGCCAAAGCAGGAAGAGCTGTTGGGGAAGCTAGGAGCTAGCTTTAATCTTATAGAGTCTGTACTTGGAACTCTGACAAGGTTTAGAGGAATTGTGAGCAAAGAAAACACAGGGAACCTGAACAAACCTTTTCTGAGCTCCTCGTTGCATGGTTTCCCATCACATGTTCATCCAGGGAGTGCAGCTGTGGTCTCTTCTACCCTCTCTGTTGAGGGATTTTTGTATACAATTGAGCAATTTTTCAGAGCAAGAGATGCATCTGGTGGTGTATGATATTCATTTGTTGAAATCTCAAATGGGTCTATGCTCATTTTCACTAAAGCATAGGACCTCATCATTAAGAAAAGTAAAACGGATATCAGCATACAGGTCCTAGCACTCATCTCTGTTTGAATCTCTATGTGGAACAAACTCTGAAGAGGTAGTTTTCAAATATTGTATAATTACCCCTTTATTGGGTATATAACATGCCACCCCTACTCACTTCTTGCTGATGAGCAGTTACTTAACATCCAATGAGCAGTTATTACAGTCAATGCTCTAGGATATCTTCTTGGAGTTGCTGAGTTCTGGAACAAATTTGGGGAACTCACTTCTTGCTGATGAGCAGTTAAAGGTAAAAGTTGAATGTAAAATTCCTAATGTCTAAGACAGTTATGGCTAGTCTCGTAGATTTACTTTTGTATGAGCATTAATTATGGCCAGTCTCATAGATTTACTTTTGTTGAGCATACTGACATTGAAAGGTTAAAAACCTAAATATTTCTTAACTGCCTTTTAAACAATATAGATGGGACTTATTATGCTTTTAATTATCATGGCAGCAAATTCCAGAAAACAACTGTAAGCTATTTTAATAATGAGTTTAGTGAATTGGGGAAAAAACCTCAAAAATATGCATCAACCAAGTCTTTATTGACTTGCTCTTGTCAATAACAGTTTCGCTGCCAACTTCCAAGTGACCAATTTGTTTTGGATCAATTTCATACGTTTCCAAAAGCAACGTTACTGCTGTCAAACTGCAGGCATTCATATGAGGAATCAGCTCATAAAATTATTGGGAAATATCACACAAGCATGATATAACCTCTATCTTGTGAAAATATTATTCTACTACCATACACAAGTACCATACACGAGAATAAAATGTATAGTTGCCTCAAAATATATGATAATGAAACAATGAATGAACACAAATTCAATGGTAATAGGCAGTGAAAAAATATGTACAAGATTGTCAAAATTCCATACAAGATATCAGAAAATCTTGTTCTTAACTCATAGAAATAACATCTTCCAAGTCTGTGCAGAAAGTCATGCAGTCTTGTCCTAGACCAATTGTATATTTTCCTTTACTTACTCCATCAAAAGTTTCCAAGTCCTCCTACAATTAAGGTACGGAAGAATGTAAACAAATTATTTTAACTGCAAAAAATAAGAACTAGAAAACATCAAGGGGTGTGCATCCAACATTTCATGGATATCAATGCATACAGTTAGAGAACAAAAAGACCAACAAATCAATTTGTCAAAATGCAAAAATAATGAAAATCAAGCCATCACAGCCACAACATAATTAGATTAAAGCTTCCTCTTCTACCCAGTGGGGAAGCCAAAAATACCATCTATATTAATCTTTCAAAATATTTGCCATGCAGTGAAATTGAAAATAAAGGTAGCCTGAGTCTTCAAGAAACTTACTGAAGAACCTAGAATAACACATCACTGGATTGGAGGAACCTGGTCAATGTAACAGATAATTAGGGTTATAGTTCACCTAGTTATAGCTTGGTTTCCCAACTCAGGAATGATAAGGACACTAAAACAACAGGGATATCTTTGGGAATATCTCGTATGGAATACTGACAAAATAGAAAATGCATGCCACTTGTATAAAGAATCATCTCTTCCTTATGATTGAATCATATTAGAATTTCTGAGTTTTGGGCACCTGATTAATTCCTCAATATTTAGTTATATCAAATTCTTTGGATTGAGCAATTGCTTATTTGAACATTAATTCATTACACCTGTGTACTCTAGAGCACCAGCCTCACAACAAATGGTTTCTAATCATTAAAAAGAAGTCGGCATGTCAAAGTTAAACTAGCATGCAAGACAGGCTGATAGTTTGCAAAACCTTAATTGCCTGGGAGAAACAGTAAACTAGACCTCATCTCAGAGTATTTAGCATGTAGTAGTCTGATAGCATTATAACGTGCTTGACTCCTCTATCACACAATTGCATAAATTGGCAGTGAGGGTGCTTTCACAAGTTGTTAACACTTCTTTTGCAGAGAGGTGTTGAAGCACCTATAACTTCATCCACAACAAGTGAACACAGTGATCATTTGCTTCTTAAATTGAAAGGAATAATAAGTCATACTATCTCATGTGTCTGCTGATTCAAAGCCTTCCATACACTTCCATATAAGTGTCAGCCCCCAACTCTTTTATGACCTTGTAACTGCCAAAGATCAAAAAGTATGTCACTAAGAGTCTTAACTAAAGACAACAGAAAACACCACAGAAAATAAAGTCTTAGACAAATCTTGTCCTTGATTACGCTAAAGGGCAATCAAACCAAAGGAATTTAAATGAACTTACAAAAACAACCCCAAACTTAAAACCTATAACATAAGAAAGAAGAAACTCCCAAGTATCCTCAACAGTGAATAAGCCTACAATCGAAAATCAAGAACCAAGAGCGATAAACCTGCAAATAAGGCCAATGAACCAGAAAAGACCTCCAACAGTGAAGATCTTGTTACCAAATCCACAAATTTGGAAAACGAACTCAAAGAAGCAATTAAGGAGCAAGGATGAACCTCCTCACCTCTCCTCCTCTGACCTACAAGTTTAGATGAGGTGGAATTTCATTAGAGTAGCTAGAATAGTGAGTATTTTTGTACAAGGGATACAGGTATATTTATGGAAAACTTATGTATTTTTACTCATAAAAAAATTATGTTATAAAAAAAAGGAAGCATTTCATTACGGCACTGAAGAAATTGGAAGACTTGGAGGAGATAGAAAACAAGAAATTGGAAAAGGGCAAGAGGATGCTAGGAAGCAATTTGATTATCAAGGAAACAAAAAAACTGATACAAGGACTTAGACATACTGAAAATAAGATGGGATCATCAGCACCTAGGACAAAGGGGACTTCAAGAGAATGTTATCATCAGTATCAAAGTCACCATTTTCAATTTTGCACTAGTAGCAAAAGTTGTTCTAGACATCAATATTCCTCCAAATAAAGTCCAATAGATGCAAATATTGCAGCAGCAAATGTTCCTAATCAAACTTGAGTAGGATAGTCAAAAATAGAGAGATGGTAGCCTAGGTTTCAATTGATGTCATATTTAGCCTCTTACTATAGTTTTTCATTTAGTGCTTTTGTTATTGGCATTAACAACAAAGCACGTTGTCAAAAATGTCATGAAGTGTTCTCTAAGGGGTCACAACTAGTTGGCAAACAGTTGCCCACAACAATTGTGTACAAGTCACCTCAATGAGTATAAAAGGCCCTTGTTTTTAAAATGAAGGTGTCATCAAGGACATTGGGCGGCAAACCTCTATTCTGTTGACCACCTTGTCTAAATGTGTAAACCATTGTTATTATTGATAAAGTTGTACCATTCTTGACAGTGCCTTAAATCTTACTTCATGTGCTCCTCCATTTATTTCACATGTATAGACTACGATGTTTACTCTTTTTCAATGTCATTACTCTAAATTTATAGCCACAAGGAAAATTTTATACTTAATAAAGATTTAGAAATTTTGAAAAGCTAGTCTAATGCTAACCCTAATCCAAGTTACACTAACTATAAAATGTGTTGGCATTACAGTCATATTCATATCCATGGGCTTATCCAGCAAAACATAAATCCACTATGTTGAAGATTCTATATGATTATCTAGATGATTATACAACAAAAGGTTCTCCTCCTAATTGTTGCATATAGACGGACAAATTCTCAACACTGACTAATGAAACTCATTCACTATGTTGAAGATTCTATATGGATATCTATATTATTATACAGCAAAAGGTTCTCCTCCTAATTGTTGCATATAGATAGACCAATTCTCAACACTGACTAATGAAACTCATTCGCATGCTATGGCCTCATGCTGTGTGACCTGTACAGCTTCAAGATGTAATTTTTAGATAGCAACTAGGAAAAGATGAAACTTACTAGCATAAGATGAAATTTTTAGATAGCAACATTGCGACCAAAGATGAAACTTACTAGCATAAGATGAAACTGCATGACATCTTTTATCAACAGCCATATTCGAATGAACACTTAACTTTTACTATTTGAGTGTCTGGAAAGTGAAGTTGTTTCCATCCACTAAGCTTTTTATCTACTTCCAATCCAGCATATCTAGAAGCCATAAAACCTCGCCGTCGGAGTTCGCAGCATCGCAAAAGTCCACTTCAATTCCAAAGACGTCCATGTTGCCGTCTTGAGCATCCACCAGTAGCAGTGCAAACTAGGCTCTGATCTCTGATACAAACAGATATGAGGGAGAAAATTGCAAATAATCATAAGTAAGGGCCCTGTATGTCGGTCCATCTACATAATCAAAGCCAGATTTATCAATAATGCAAGCAACTTTATCACTGTCTCTTCACCCTATGAGAAGAGAAACACGAATGCTCTCACTGAACACAACCCGAAACCTGGGACTCATGGGAATTGTCATCTTGCAAGTTAGGCTTCTCAAATGATCCCTCATCATATCGCAAATTCCAAGAGGAGGGTTTATAATCCCTGACTGAAGGAGCGTACCGGGGACTACATCTGAATAAACCAACTTATCATCCAGCCATATATCAACATAGAATTCTATATCATCAAAGGACAATCTGGGAACCGGGAGGGGGCTACGCCGCTGCTTGCAGAGACTCATGTAAAGTTTATGGTAACCCTGAGAAACCCCAATTGGAGGAGATACCTTGGTTTTGCAAATAGATGGCCATTTCTTTGCACACAAATTCTTCCAAAAATAATCATCTTTGGCTAGATCTCTCCACCGCGTGCATACACACATACAGAATGCTAGGTCTTTTCCGTTCATCAGGGGAAAAACGGCCTTTAGCACCTCTTCAGAGCACCAACCTTCTGCCATTTTTAGAAATGTCACTAATTGCCCCAAATCAATAAATACCCAAAATTGGACCTTACCCAGATTTCTGCGCTTTGCAGAATACCTAAACCCTAACGAGATTTGTGGATTTTACAGAATACACGAACCCTGAACCTTTGCCAAACTTAGGGATTTTCCAGAAAACCCATTTTGTTGTAGCCAATATTCATGACGGTCATTTTGTTTCCAGAACGAAATTTGTTACTCTTTATATCAAAGAAAAGCAGCCCAAAACCCCAGAAGTCAAATTTGTCACCTGCAAATGCAAGATTGGAATAATTCTAAAAGATTTAGGTCTACTTTGAATATTCGGTATACAGAAACCGTAATTAACAGGGTTTTTTATCATATCATGTGATTGGTCAAAGCTAGTTTAAGGGAAAATATGTAAATAGCATAGGCTGATACAAGATCTATTCAGTAATCAATTTCTAAAATAGAATGTGTAAAATGGGCATTAATGTAAATCATACGATGACAGAAGTACTAACCATTGATTTCAAGAAAGAGGGCATGCGATTTGATCTCAGAAAGAGGGCATGCGATTTGATCTCTGGTCCTCCATCCCAATCCATCAGCTATGATTGATCCAGTCTTCCATTCCATTCAGAAAAGAGAAAAAGAGAAATAGAAGAATCCAATGTTAAAAGTAAAACGAAAAGAGAGGTTGCAACAAAATACATGTGGTTATTTCTTCAAGACTAATTGGTTTAGATGTTAAACCATACTCAAGAACAATGAGGACCAAATGAACATTATGGACCATACACACGAACGATTAGGACCAAATGAACATTATGGCCATTATATTGAGAAAGATGGCATCACATCATTGATCAAATTGGAAATAGATAGTTTGATAGCCTTTATAATTACGTGTTCCAAAGGATTGAATTTTGATATACAAACTATGGAATACATTTTTTTTTCATTTTTTTAGAATAGACATTTAAAATCCACCTGTATGGGCTCCCTAGGAAACAAGATTTATTTTTCATTAGATTCAAGACATTCAATGGGAGAGTTTGTTTTGGTAATCTCTTTGCTTGTTCAATGGACTCATCTTTTTCCTATTATTGTTAAGGCAAGTTGTATTCTCTTTTAAGGAATATCGTTGATGGTCACTTCAACTCATAGAGATTTTGTTAATTCATGGTAGTGTATTGACATTATGTATCAATACGAGGCTTATATATCCATGTCTATAGAAATATGTGACAATAAAACCTAAGCGTCGGATATGAGAGCTCAAATTTACATAGAGCTGAATAGAGAGCTCAAATTTACATAGTAGAATCCTTTCTTCTCAATTAAACTTATAAATAGAAGAGAGAGGATGTTGCAGAGGAAATAATCCCTAGTTCACTGGATGGTTGAGCCATAGGTCTATTGAGTGCTCAAAATTTACTAAAGAGAAGTTTTTGTCTATGTCGAAGAAAGTGGGAAAAAGGTTATTGGAAGACTCTATAAAGGATAGTAAATGGACCTTGTGACTACTCTATTGGTAGTTAAGGATGTAACAAAACTCCCATATGATACTCATACCCCACCCAATGATTCAACTCTCAATTCATTCTTAAGGTCTGACAAATTTAAGCAACTATGGAGAAACTTATGGTTGGGATATGGATTTTTTCTTATTGCAAGATACATGGAAACAAAATAGCTTCCTTCCCAAATAATACTTTTAGTATCCAACTTGATTTTTTATGAAGTTCATAAGATGATTCTCTCTGAATTGTACATTTATAAGGAGAAGACATGTTCATACTCATAATTTTTTTTCCATAATTTAGTTAAGGTTTAATGGTTTTTCAAGGAAATAGTTCTATTCAAGACTTAAATAGGACATTAATTCAATAGACCCTAAATAATGATAAGTTTTATTTCCTTATGTTATATGAATCGCCTTAATTGATAAATTTGTGGCATACTTGTTCATGACTCAGTTGATATTCAACTTGACCGTTGTAAAAAGTCAACAAAAGACGGTGCCGTCGCTATAGAGATGGTCAGGCGTGGATACAGCGACGTCCAAGAGTTTAGGCGTGGATACAGAGACGTCTAAGAGTCCAGGCGTGGATACAGCGACGGCTAGGCATGGATACAGCGACGCCTCGTTCCTGTTACATCGGATTTTACACCAAAAAGTATGAAACGTGGAAAACCTCCGTGGAAAAATCCGCGCTTTTGTACTAGTGCCATTCAACCCAGTCATGGCAGAACCCATAGGATTCCAACATTCTACAAATGAATTTCCAATTTAATTTTCCGTAGGCCTTAGATATATCAAGTTTAATCAACATACCTGGTTGTCTCCAACTTTGCAGCTAAGTCACACGGTTCGGGTTCAGGTTTGGGTTGGGCGAGCATTAGGTTCGGTTCAGGTTCGAATTTTTCGATGAGGTTCGGATGAGGTTCGAAATTAGGTTCGAATATATATATACACTTGTTGTTTATGACAAGTCTGCTCACAAGTTTAAACTTTATGCATCTAAGAGCATGTTTCTGCTATTTCAAATTATAGAGAACATTTCATTTATCTCAGAAAATTTTATCCTGGGTTGTTCATTTTCTGAAAAATGATTAAAAAACAGTTGTTCCAAGATGTTACCCTGATTTCAACAGCTTCTAGGGACACATCAACCTGACTGCCTCTAAGAGCTTGCAAAGAAGCTTCAAAATCGTCATTCCCAATTTTTGCCTGCGCTCATATGAACATAAAAATTCAATATTAAAATTTCACACAGAATGACATATGGTGTCATGTTTAACATACTTAACACCAACTCAGTCATTTGATGAGCATAAAGTTCATTTCCAAAATCTTACCAGCCATATTGGAGATTCAGGGATAAAAAATAATCCAAGAACACAAGGAACTGCGTGGGAAAAGAATTCCAAGGCCCAAAACCTATGTCGTTGTAAACTTCTAGTTGTTGTAGTTGCCAACTAATCGGTGAATCTCCTTCCGTCAAAATGATGGTGAACACTGAATCCGCGCGATGGTGAGGTGAATCACTGAATCGGTGATGGGTCTAGCGTCTTGCATCTGCGCGATACTGGTAACTGAATCACTGAATCAGTGATGGGTGAAACACTAATGATGTTGCAGTCCTGAGTCCTGGAGAGATCGGGCCGCGGGCGGAGTCGGACAGAGTTGCGGCGGGTTTGGAGCTGTGGAGGACCGAGGTAAAAGTGAATCGGTGATGGTTCTACCATCTTGCATCCGCGCGATACTGGTAAGTGGTAACTGAATCTCTGAATGGGTGATGGTCAACACTAATGATGTTGCAGTCTTCAATCTTGCAGAGATCGGTGGAGCCGGATAGAGTCACAGAGTTGCGGCGGGTTTGGAGCTATGGAGGTAAAAGTAAAACGATTTAGGTATCGGGTGCTAGCCTCTAGGGTAACTTTTTTTTTTTTAATTATTTTTTTTAATTAAAAATTCGTTTTTTTTAAAACATTTGTTTTTTTTTAATTAAAAAATCGTTTTTTTTTAAATTTGTTTTTTTTTAATTAAAAATTCGAAAATCGTTTAGGTTCGCCATTAGGTTTGGGTTCGCCTTGATTAGGTTCGGCATTAGGTTCGCCGAACCTGAAGTTTTTTTTGAGGTTCGTCGAACCTCGAACCTCAAGGATTAGGTTCGGCGAACCCTGTGACTTAGCTTTGCAGAGAATGGAGGACTTCATGAACAAGGATGACCCCATCCAGGATTTGGCGCCCTTCAACAAAACCAAATTGTTCCGGGAAGATCAGAGAGGGGAGAAGAGTCTTCAGACGATTGGCGAAAACTTTGGATATGATCTTGTAGACCACATTGCAGAGGGCTATAGGCCTGAAATTATCGAGGCGATCGGCACCCGTTTCCTTAGGGATGAGAGAAAGGAACGTTGCATTGAAAGCTTTTAACACCACCTTTTTTTGTCGCAATTCTTCCACTATTTCCACTACCTATTCCTTAACCATATCCCAGAAATAGTGGAAGAAGTTAGAGGTAAACCCATTCGGGCCAGGGACTTTTCCTAGAGCCATCCGGTTTTACGAGCATCTCATTATCTTCCCTAGTGATAGAGTGTGGGATTAGGCAAGTGATTTGAGCAATGTCTCTCTCCCTATCATGGATGTCTTCGTTGAGGATATCCACAAAATAGTGGTTGGGTTCCTCTTCGATATCTCTATGCGTTTCAACCCGACTACCATCCATTTTTTTGAGTTTCTGGATTCTCGAGGTGTTCCTGTTCTGAAAGACCGAATTATAGAAAAACTTGGTGTTTTTTCCCCATCCTGCAGCCATTTGACCTTGGATTTTTGTTTCCAGTAGATTCCTTCCTATCTTTCCCTTGCCTCCAGCTGCCCCCATAAGTCTTTTTCTTTTTTCTGCATGTCCTCGTCCCATCCATCTGTCATACCTTTCTGACTGAGTTGATCGAGTTCAGAAATCAATCTTTTCTTGTCCTCAAAAATGTTGCCAAACTCTTCCTTGTTCCAGGTACGGATTTTGGATTTGAGCATTTTAAGTTTCTGTTGGAAACAGTACATGGTAGTGCCTAAAGGTGGGACCAGCTCCTGCCACCACTGCTGAACAAGATCTTTGAAGTCCTTATGCTCCATCCAGAACTGTTCAAAACGAAATGGTTTCCTCAGAGTGGAACAGGTCCAATCCCAGCGAAGGATGATAGGCCAGTGGTCAGAACCTGCTGCTGGGAGCACCTCTGCCATGATTTCTCCCGTATCATGGCTTATAGTCTCCGAGACCAAAAACCTGTCTAAGTGAGAGGAAACCAAGTGTTCACCCCCACATTTGTTGTTCCATGTATACCAGCCATTTCCAGTTTCCATATCCACGAACGAGCTTTGAGCCTGAAAAACTCCAAAAGCCTCTTGGAATTTGTCCAGAGTTCTTCGGCCTCCCTTTTTTTCCCCAAGATTGGCAATGAGGTTGAAATCCCCTCCCGTCACCCATCTGGCTCCCTTTGCTTGGTGGTTGGACCAGTATAAGAAATCGATGAAGGCCTGCTTTTCAGGGAAGCTGTTGGGGCCATATATGTTCACCAGAGTACCCTTCACCCCTGACACAAGGTGATCAAAGTCTTCCATGAGGGAAAACTTATTAGCGTTCCAGTTTGTGAAATCTACCACCTGGGGGAGCCAGAGAATTGCAATGCCCCCTGATTGCCCAGCAGCATCTAGGGCCATCACCTGGCTACCTTTCCAAATCTTACTTCTGATTTTTTCCAAGCCTTCGAAACTGCATTTAGTTTCCTAGAGAAAGAGGATATCATGGTTTTCTTGTTTTATTTTCCTGGTGAGAGTCCTCCACTTCCTTGGGTTGCCACACCCCCTTATATTCCAGGATATTAGCTTCATTGGATAACTTTGGAAACTTTAGAGAAGGCCTCCTTGATCGTAGGTTATTGGCCTGATTCTATGAGCTTGACACCTACTTTTGCAATGTGTTGCTTGTTTGATTTCTTTCCTCTGCATTGCTCCTCCTCTTGAAACTTCTGCTTATATCATGTTTGAGGGTCTGGGTCAATCCCTAGGTTCGGGTGAGCTCTAGCTTTGATGATTGCCTCTTGGAGGAGCTCGATTTGCCTTTTGGGTACGTACCCTTTCCCCTTTTTTCCACATTTTGCTTCTATCATGTCCAGATCTAGTTCACCTAGTTCCATTTCTTCGTCCTCTGCTTCCTCCACTATTTCCATCTGTTGGGTTTCCATCCCATCCAGGGCATTGAGATCCTTGGTGAGCTGGGTTGCTTCCTTTTTTCCTTAGGATTACCATCCTCTACCATGTCTCCAAGGACTGTGAAAGCATTCTTGGATCAGATCTCCCGCGTCTCTATGTCTCTTTTGGCTTTTGATGTCCCGTTGGCCCTGCGTCTTTTACGATTCTTAACCTGGGTGAAACCATCAGAAAGAGGCCCAGCTCCCTCTGGACGATGGTCAACTGGGTTAGGCTTTGCAACCAAACTAGTACAGTTCCTTCCCAAGTGACCGTATTCATGACAATGTCTACACCTGAAGGGGATCTACTCATAGTCGATGGGTTGGATCCATTCTTCATCTTCCCAATTTAGGTTTATGGCTTCTGGAAGCTCTTTGGAGAGATCTAGGTAAACACAAATTCTCGCAAAGGAAGTATACCTCTGGGCCTTGGTTTGCTTAGCCACCTTAATAAACTCTCCTAGGGCATTTCCAATATCCCTCAAGGTTTCCAAATCCTAGTATTCCCCTGGAAGATAGAAGAGGCAGATCCAAACTGGGGCTACAGTCATGTCCTCTGTTTCAGGGTTGAATATTTCCTTCCATGGGAGGAGATAAAGGCCAGTAGAAAAGAAGAAATAAGGGCCTCCCTCCAAGATACAGTCATGGTCCTCCTGATTGAAGAAAATAATAGTGAAGAAACCCTTAGAGCCGAGCTGCAGGTCATAGTGGCCTTTAGGGTTCCAAACGTTGTTGATCCATTTAACCAGATCTTTTTCCTTGGGCCAAATCCCCACAAACTTTCCAATCAGAGCCTTCACCTTCCAGAGTTCTATCGTGCCCCTCACCTTCTCTGATATAACAAAAATTGTTGGAATGGTGGGGGATTTTGGCAGGCAACCCCCCACACCAAGCTTTCGGCCGATAGTCGAACCCTCATGCTGATCCTTTGCGGTTGGAGCCACCTCATTATGCCCACTGGGTCTCGAAGATCCCGTCTCCATCAGGGGTCCACCTAGAGAGGCCAAACCGCCCGATGAACCGGCTAGCTTCTACGAACCAAAGGCCCCAGCGGCCAGGCACCGCCAGCCAGAGACTTAGCAGAAAAATCCTACAAACCCTAGCACTCCAGTTTTCTATTTTCAAGTGATTGTTAAAAGAGTGTCGTTTGAGACATCATTGTTAGTCCTAGAGACATCATTGAGACATTATTATTTCGAGTGTTTTTATCAAGATGAACTTTTCACAAACTTAACCAATGTGAGTTTCATATGGAGTTAGCTATATCCAATAAAAATATGACACATAGGCATCAATGACTTCTAAATGTCCAACTCAACCATAATGGTTGACCAAGATTATTGAAATTCTATTGGTTGGAGAAATCCAACTCAATAATTTTAATAAAAAACAAACCTACCCATCCATGCACGCTTTATTATAAGGCCCATTTTAGACCCCGAATTTTCTCTAATCAATTAGAAAAAAAATTGGGGTCTAAAATGGGCCTCCTAAAGAAAATAATAAAAAAAAACACATCACACTACAAATATGACATGTCACACTAAGTTAAAGGTGTTATATTGTGAAAATCAACCTATATTGCCCCATTAGTAGTAGTTGTCAAGTATGTATGGTTAGTGTATAGTTACGAGATGAGGGTTGCAGATATTAATGAAAGATTTAGACTCTTGTGTACACCAAATAAATGATATAATGAAAAAGTTTGTGAATTGATATTATAATTTATTTAAAAATTTATTAAGTGCAATTCTACTTTTTATATAGTTAATAAATTTTAAAACTAAAAATAAATTAAAATGGAAAAATATAATTACAATAACACTAAAAATAAACAATAACTATTTTACTTTATATAATTTTTATTAAAAAATGTTTTCTATATAATTTTTATTAAAAAATGTTTTCACGTGTGTATATTAAATTACATGAAATAAAAATAATAATGGATATATAACTAACTAACTAACTAGCACATTCACGTAGTTTGTGGTTGGGTCACGACAACAGGGATCGAATGGTTGAGGGGTAGTTATGGAATGGAAGACATTTTCGAAATATTTTTTTATTCCTCATATTCTTCTAGTTAAACGGGTTCAAGTGTGAGTTATACATGCCTAGCTACATGTTATCACCGACATTTATCGGTTATTTTTTATATTCTTTTTTATTTTTATCTCACATTCTTCGGAGTAAGCTACTTAACCGACCATTTGCACCGATCGAACACCCTGGCTCGCGTGAGCGGTCACATCCGACGTTGTCGTTCGTCCGATCGGTGCAAATGGTCGGGCAAATAGGTCAATCTACACTCTTCTAGTTATCTTCCATGAACTGTTGTTTATTCAATTATCGAGTATCAGTTATCCATGCATTGCTACCAGTTATCCACTCATCATAGGTTATTTTTTATATTCTTTTTTTTGTAATTATTTATTTTGAATTTTAAACAACTGCCATAGAATCAATCTCGATAGTACACTTGTCTCATCCTTGTTTGTAGATGAGAAAACATAGGTTGTAGTCCACCCCAAATCTCAAATAAAAACTCTATCAAGGTAACTATTTACTAGAAAATCCACATAGTTTGTGATTGGATCACGTCGATAGGGATCAAATGATTAAGAGATAGTTATGGAATGGAAGACACTTTGGTTTTTTTTTTGTATTCCTCATATTCTTCTAGTTAAACGGGTTCAACTATGAGTTATCCATGCCTAGCTACATGTTATCATCAACATTCTTCCTATTATCCATTTATCAACTATCAGGTATTTCTTATATTCTTTTTCTTTTTTATCTCGCATTCTTCTAGTTATCTGTCATGAATGGTTGGTTATCCATTCATCAGCTATGAGTTATCCATGCATTGCTACTAGTTATCCATTCAGTGGTTAGCTACCAGTTATTTTTTATATTCCTTTTTTATTTGTTATGTTTTCAAATTTTGAACGACTGTCATAGAATCAAACTCGACAGTATACTTGTCTCATCCTCGTCCGTAGATGAAAAAGCATATGCCTTACTCCACCACAAATCTAAAAAAAAATCGTCTATCAATATAAAAACTACAATAATAATTAATATATGTCTATCTAACTTAATCAAAATAAAAATAGAAATAATATCTAACAAACAAAATAAAAATAATAATCAATATCTAATTAGCTAATTAATAATAAAAAAATATTATTATATATTATATAACTTTATATAAAATATTCATAATTAATATATAAAATAAATTAAACTACATAAAATAAAAATAATAAGTAATGGGAGAAAAGCATTTAAAATTAATTAAATATTATTTATTTTTCTTTTAAGATAAATAATTATATAAAAAAATTTAATATATTAAAATTACTCCTTTATCATTTTAATTAATGTAAGTTTTATATTTTAAAGGACTTAGAAGTAGTGATAATATAAATTAACTATATTTATTGTATTTGGAGATGAACTTTTCACAACCTTAATAAACGTGAGGTTTTTAATGGAGTTGATTATCATCAAATAAAAATATGGCACATAAACATCATATGTCCAACTCAACCATAATGGCTGACAAAAGCTATTGAAATTCTATTGGCTTGAGAAATCCAATTTAATCCAACTCATCTAGGACACGGTTTTTTATAAGCCCCTTTTTAGACCCCAAATTTCCTCTCATGATTGGTTCATTGATGTACTTGACGAACACGAGGTTGGATATTTGCTGAACACGTTGAGTCAATACATGGTAGAGCCAAGACGTGTTCACTTGATTGCTACAAAGCATGTGTTGAGATACCTAAAGGGTACGCTTGATTATGGCCTGAGATATGCAACTGATCAGAGGATTATCTTGCAGGGCTATGTTTACTCAAATTGGTCTAATAGTTTCATAAATAGGAAGACCACTTTAGGTTGTTGCTTCAGTTTAGGGTCTGGCATGATTTCCTAGTTCAATAGGAAGCAGACGAGTGTGACACTAAGTAGCCGAAGAATAGCATATTGCATCTTGTTCAGCTAGTTGTGAGGCAATGTGGCTTATGAAGATACTTGCGGGATTGATAGATCTCAAGTTAGTGGTGACTTGTGTATTCTGTGACAACCAGAGTTATGTGAAGTTGTCTGGGAACCATGTGTTTCATGATAAGTTGAAGCACATCGAGATCAGGTACCACTATATCACGTGTTGCCGCTTAAAACACACATGACCATGGAAAAGTCTTCCAACCACTAGGTGTGTTCCTGAGGGCAACTATGAGTTTAGAAACCAATGTCACCTTAGTTCCTAACTCCTTCGTTTAGACCCAATTCCTAAAAGGTCCAAGGGGGTAGTCCCTATTTACTATGTTTCAAAGGCTGTGATTAGGAGTTAAAAGATGAATACATTAATTTAAACTTTATGGTAATCAATCATGCAGAAATGCAGTAATTTCAAATGACAGGCAAATCTTTCTTTATTTGTAAACCAAATATGATTGCAAGAGAAATATAGTATTATTGAACCAACTCCTATCTAAATTGGGCGATGGAGTCACAAACAAAGATTACAATGAAACTGCCAAAATGCACAAATTGCTCTAAATCATTCGTTCACCACAATAATCAAAAGACCACATTCATCAAATGTAAAATACTTTAAGCAAATTAACTAAAGTGTACGAGATGAGCTTGAAGTAGAACTGAACCAAATAAACGATGACTACAATAGTAAATAAAATGAAAGATCGTGATGTTGTGCAAGTGGTCCAATAGATTTTACTTTATTTTGGTTTTTCTTCAACTTAGGGGATTAATGTATTTGCATGAGAAATAAACCAACTAACTAATGTGTTTACCTCCAACCCGTATCCCTCAACTGAGAGAAACTATTGGGTGCTCAACAAGAGAGCACAAGGATCCCTCCTAGCTCCACAAGTCAGTGCCAAGAACTAGTCGAGTGCTCAACAGGAGGACACAGAGTGCCACGAGGCCCCCAACGACCTCTACCCCTCTAGCTCCACACACTAATCCCATTTTTCTCAATCTTGCAATAATGGATTGAAATGCTTGTTATTATAGCCAACTCAAATCTTCTCCCTTTCTTGTCACCCAAGGTCGCACCAACCGACAAAGGGAATGAATACGGGGCGAATATTGGGACAAGGTTTATTTTAACCGAAATGAAGACTTTACAATTATTAACAATGCAAGCCAGCACGATATTGCAAGAATGGCATAGCCGAATCACTTGCAAGGTGTGAGCAAATAAAAATAAAAGAAAGAAAGATACAAGCCAACACAATTTCACAAGGATGGCAAAACCGAATCACTTGCAAGGCATGGGGAAATGAAAATAACAACAACAAAAAACTAGCCGACACGATTTTGCAAGGATGGCATAGCCAAATCATTTGCAAGGTGTGGGCAAAAATAAAGAAGAAAACAAAAACAAAATGAAACTCTAACTAATCTAAACCCACACCAATCAACAATTGTTTATGCAAAGGTGGGAAAGCCCAACTTCTTTTGCTAGCAATGGATGACAAATAAATGAGACTTGATTTAACTGAAAATGCAAAGCAAGAAATCAAGTCCAAGAGACTCTCTTGGACTTGTTACAAAGGCTGAAATTTCAACGTAAAGAAAGAGGTAAAGAGAGTGAGAGAAACCATGTTTTTTCCCTTTCTTGAGATGGCCTTGAAGCTCTTCCTTTGGGGTGTCTTTAAAACTCTTCTATGACTGAAATTAGGCAAAGTTTTGCCCTGTTTTGTCACCAACTTGCTAAAAACCAGCGAACAAAAAATGATGTAATATGCCCCAAATTACTTTGGAGAGTTTAATATGTTAGTGCAATATCGGTACACAATTTACACAAAGTTGCCAAGAGAATAATGTTGAAATAATTTGAGTAAATATGAGTAAAAATCAAAGTTGAAGAACTCAACCAAGACTAAAATGCAGAAATTTATGTGTAAAGAAAGATGAAATTTTGTCCTTGACTCTTCATTAAATCAAGCAATGGAGCATCCAAGCTTGGAATCCCACTCCTCAATCTGTATACCTGCAACTAATAAGATTTTTACTACCAAACTATAAAGAGGTGAGAACCAAATAATGAGCAAAGAAATCATAAATTTCAAACTAGAAAATATATGAACTTCTCTAGCTACAAGAAAAAGAACTCACAAAATCTATGGAATACAAATACCATAAATCTTACCAAAGCAAATTAGTATGTTTTCGTGGCCTCCTTAGCTTATGTAGTTACTTGACCATAGAAGCAAACTATCAATGAGCACAAATGACACCAGATTCTTCCAAAGATTTTTTATTAACAAAGCAAAATGACTGAAAATTACAATGGCCAAAGCAAGAGCTATGGAATGAGAGCAAGAGAAAGAATGAGGGCATGAGCAAGAGAGTAGGTGTGTGTGTAACCCAAATGAGGGGAAACCTCCTTAAAGAGGAAAAATGAAAGAGATGGGTTATTTGCATGCTAGACAAGTGGCACAAGGGAGAGAGGGGGGCAAATTTGTTTAAGGAGTGCAAAACCATGGTTTGAGATTTCAAATATGGAGAGAGAAACCCCCAATTTAATGCTTTTAACCTTATTGCTATGTCAAATGGGGAGGAAACCACTATAGTGAAGACCCTTCCATTGACTTTAGCTCACCCAACCAATTAAAGAAAGAAGGGGACACCCCCTAGAGTCGGCAACTCAAAACTTGTTACATGCTTGCTTGGGGAGGGGGGGTCTTTGGGTCTTAAATTTGTCTTAGGAACCTAATATAAACATTAAAACATTTACTTGGTCACCCCAAGTGACTATAGTCAGTTTTCCAAAATTTGGCTCTCTAATTAAATGCCCAATTTCTTGATTCTCATGATTGACTTACGCAAAAGTGACCAAAACCATGGTAATACTTGTCCAAATGACTTCAAACTTGGCCCAAGGGTGTAGGGGGTGTCATGCCATTTGTCTTGAGTATCCATACCGCTATAGAACATTAAAAATGACCAAGTAACCCTCTTTTACATTACAACAAATTGTCTTGAGTGACAATTTTTAATGACCAAAAATAAAAATTAAAACTATGAAAACTTAATAAAATTTCACAAAACTCTGGATAATGTCTAACATGGTAATATAGAACATTCATAGGCCCCAATCACCCCATGGGCTCGATCACTAGAACACCTTTCACCACTTTGGAGGTAATTTTGAGTGAAAAACTCAAATAATTAAAATCTCTGAAAACTACCAAAGCCCATATATAGAAAGCATCATCCAACAGAATATATGGGTACCAAGTTGGACCAAATAAACACTTTGTTGATCATGAGTGTTTTCAATTCTTGGTGGAGCATTTGACACATTGAACCAACAAAAGATGATGATGACGACTTGACTTAGCGAAGATTAAGATAGGTACTCGTTTTGAAATTACTAATGTGTACTTGTTTTATAGAATAATGTGTGATGATAAAAAAAAGTTGTGGTCTTATAGAATAATGTGTGATGATACAAAAAAAAGTTGTGGTTTGTTATTACATTGGTCATTATGATGTAGAGTTTGTCTTTGTTAGATGCAGTTGAAAGTGAGAGAATCTCTCCAACTACTTTAGCTCCTAACATAGTGTGTGGTTGAGATATTATCTCAACCAGTTAGTGTGATAAGATAGTGTATCTAGCTTGAAGTGAACCTTCATGTATTTATATGTGTACTATTACGTTGATGAATATCACTCAAATTAGTTTTGGTGTGTGGAAACTATTCCTACTCTCTTATTTGTTAAGAGATGTTAATGTTAGATAAAATAAACTACTAATATGTTATAGCTAAGTCACATGACACAATAAATTGCAGATTTCCATTAAGTTCAAAATCAAAATGTATTATGCAGATATCAGGAGAATGCCACTAGCAAATACAAAATAGGGAAGAATCTCAAAGCTGGTAAGTGGTACTTGCCATTGTTAATAGTCCTCCACAGCAAAATCACCATCAATGTCATTGCTCTCTCCTCCATCCTCCTCTCTCCTCCATCCTCCTCCTTGTCTATACCCAATCCATCTTACTCTATCCATCCATCCATCCATCCTCCCCCCTCCTCTGCTTTTTTGAAGAGAACATGTGTCCTAAAACACAGGACACATAAGGCACGAGTCTAACACATGCACAAAACATGTCCCGTATTTTAGGAAATGTTAAAACTCACATCTGACACATTCTAGACCGTGTCACATGCCCCACGTTGGACATGAACACAGAGGCTGATATGGTCATGTCATGTTTCATTGAGTTTTAGTAAGCTTGTAATAAAAAAACATCATAAAAGCAGCAATCACAAGGAAGAGAACCCACGAGAAAACGGAGAATGGCTTCACATCAAAAATAGACAACGAAAGTGTCAAGCTATGTATCAAAAGTCAGATTGAATGCAAAGACAAAGTGAAAATAGCAGAAAGCCAGCACAGGCAAAACAAAGAGCAAGACTAGTAGAGGGGACAAAGAGAAAAAACACGACAAACAACTGGGAATGATGGACAAGGAACTTTTATTTTTATGCATATTTTTCAATCTCTTTCCTTGCCATGTAGTAGGATGTGTATCAAAATGGAAGAATATGGAGAAAATAATGGACCCGAGAAACAGAGGCTATAACAGTTAACTGGATTGATCTTATATGTAGACCCCTTCGTCGTTACAGTTCATTTTGGGAAGATTACATGGCAATTAGAAGGCCGAAAGCCATCACAAAGGCAATATCTAAAATAATAAAATATAAACTAGTAATAGTAGTCATATTAATGTGGAACTAAATCCCCAAGAAGGGATACGTTACTGTGATTTGGTAAGCTTGCATTTATAAAGGCATCACAAAGACACCAACTGCAAAAGCAATAAGGGGTCACAAGTTATTCGGTATTAACAAATTGTAACTCCCTAGGAAAAAGCAACCCATCACAGCAATTCAATGAGTGATAAATAAGAATGTTGATTCTTATTATTATCAGTTTCACAAGGCCTCTGTCATTGGTGATAGGATGTTAAAGCATGACTTCTCAGAGTGCCTGAAATGCATATAAGAATAGGTGATCCTAGAGTTTTCACCAAAAATCCCTGCAAGAACAGATGCCATTTCTGAAGTGGTGGAAGCGGTTTGCATCCCTAACAATGATTTCTCGTGAAACAATCACGGAGATGAACTTAGTTGCATTGTGACAATCGCCACACATCCTAAGGTTCTTGGTGATTCGGAGCGGAATTCCCAGGGGTGTACTCATATGACCAAATGCTATTGCAAGCTTTTCACTGTGGTAACACAGACTTTGTTCCTTGTGATAATCAGCAATGTCATGGAGAGCAAATGATTTATCAGGCACATACCCTGCTGCCTTTATTTGTTCGGCCAATTTATCTAATGTTGCATATATATCCTCTGTTTGAGGATGTGATCTATCATCCACCACAAAAGTATGAACCTGATCCTTGACTTGGATCCAGCTACATCCTGGTTTCTTTCTCAGTCCCCTATCCTTCATTGCTTTTCTTACCTCTGCTACATCATCCCATCTGCCAGCAGCAGAATAGATGTTTGCAAGCTGCACATAAGGTGCAGCACTATGGGGTTCTAACTCAAACAGGACTTCGGCTACACGCCTTCCAATTTCTGCATTGCCATGACTTCTGCAGACACCAAGCAAAGACCCCCACATAACCACATTTGGTTCAAAGGGTGCACTGTTTACAATGCCTACAGCTTCTTGCAAGTGCCCGGTACGGCCTAGAAGATCAATCATACAGGCATAGTGCTCTCCTCTCGGTTCAATTTCATGATCTCGACTCATAGACTTGAAGTACTGACGCCCTTCATCTACCATGCCTGCATAATTACAGGCAGATAGAACCCCAAAGAAGGTGCTCTGATTCGGCTTTATAGAAGCCTGTAGCATTTGTTCAAAAAGTTGAAGAGCCTCTCTGCCACAACCATTCAGAGCATATCCTGCAATCATTGCATTCCATGAGATCACATCTGGTTTCAAAATTCTGTCAAACAGTTTGCGTGCATAATCTATAGAACCACATTTTGCATACATATCCAGGAGAGCACTTGTTAAAAACACATTTGACTTACACCCAATGGCTATAATCTGTGCATGAACTTGATTACCCTGTCGCAAAGCTGCAAGCCCAGCACAAGCACTGAGAATTACGGAAAACGTCAACTGATTTGGCTTTGCCCTGGCCGCTTGCATCTCTTGAAAGAGATCCAGAGCCTCAGCACTGCACCTATTCTGAGCATATCCTGCAATCATTGCAGTCCATGTGACCGTGTCTCTTTCAAACATTTGATCAAACACTCGGCGTGCATCGCATGTTTTTCCATACTTGGCATACATATCCACAAGAGCAGTACCAACAAAAGCATTTGATTCAAATCCTGTCCTAAGAACATCAACATGAACCTGCTCGCCCACTTGCAGGGCTGCTAAGCCTGTACAAGCACTCAAAACGCTAGCAAACGTGTACCGGTTTCGCTTCGCTCCCGAGAGATGCATTTCACCAAAAATTCTGAGAGCCTCTTCGCAGTGCCCGTGCTCAACATATCCTGCTATCATCACATTCCATGAAAGGCCACCCCGTTCAGGCATTCCGTCAAATAGTTTTCTTGCATCCTCTATGCTACCCCATTTAGCATATGCTGCAACCATGACACTCCAACTGTAGAGATCTCGTTCATGCATTTTGTCAAACACTTGTCGTGCACGTTCCATACTTCCACATTTAGCATACATGTGAATGAGCCGATTGTTTAGAAAGATGGACAGCTTGAAGTCAGATTTTATCATGTGCCCATGAATTCTTTTTCCGTCTTCCAAGCAATTCATGTCGATGCATCTCTGCAACAGATGAGCGTACACATCCGCACTCATAAAAACCTGCGTCTCATCTTCTTCTTCAATTTTTCGTGCGCTGCTCGTTGTAGAGAGGCAACTGTGCATACTACATGCTTTAGATCTGGACTGTGCCACTTCCCAATACAGAGCCAAATGCTTGACTTTCTTCATTCACGAAATTAAAGTGGAACAGCTGGTACTCATCATTGCTGCCTCTGCTATGAGCATTCTTCTCTTTCAGTGACTGAGAGATCACGTATTTGTGCTATAATCTTGGATTTTCTCTTTTTTTTTAAACTAATGTTTCATTTTTACAACAATTTGTAATAACTTTAATTAAAAAAAAAGGGTGGGCCACCCATGTAGCTACTTTAAAAAAAAAATATAGAGTCCACTATAACCGAGGTTAAAAACAAGGGCAGTTGCATAGCGACAAGTCATGTTTAGATAGTTATGCCAGTAGTTTTAATAATTTGTTTAAAGTATTTATTAGTTATGTGTTGAGTTCTAGTGTTAAGTTGATAAAAGTGGATAATTATGTGTCTTGTTTTAGGTCTTGAACAAGATAGTATCAAAGTTTCAAACTAGGTTATAACTTTTTTTTTTATAGTTTTTTTTATGGTGATTGAGAGTTATTGGTCATTTTAGCTACATATACAATTAAACTTGTCACAATAGGCGCAAGTATCTTTTAGTAATTTTTACATTTTTTCTAGTGTAGTTTTATCAAGACCAAGTCTAGCATCATATTACAGTTAAATGTTGCCCTTTCCTCCTCCCATGGGATGTGATCTCTTCAATAGTCAACAAAATCTCTTCAATAGTCAACAAAAGACAAATTGTTTGCTAGATACATGATTTGGAAATAGAAATCTAGGGGAAAGATTCAACCCAAAAAATTGGACCTATTCTACTACTAGAAGTCCTCATAAAAAACAAAAGGTGGGGGCAATCCACATCAAAAAATAGAATACAATCAACCTAATTCATCATTTGGTTTGACATGCCAACTATTGGGTTTCAGTTTTGTCTAATTCCCTTCAAATCAAACTATCATTTGTAAAGCCGTTTTTTTGCATTCCATCTACAATTCTTGACCATTATGCCCTAGACCTTCATTAAATATCCATCTTCTGCCCCATGTGACTAAATGCCTAAGTATTATTGCATTTTTAATGATTAAAGAGGATTTTACTAAGGTTTTACCAATGACAGTTTTATAAGTTTTGTTCATGTACCAACATATTCATTTCCAACACCAGTTTTTGTACCACTTCCAGTACCAAGTCCATAGTTACCATACTTGCACACCTCCAGTTGGAATTTTATCACTTGGATTGTGTAGAAAGGTGTCCCAATATGGATCTGGGTTTCTCATACCTCACCTAGCTCGCATGTGTGAGTCTCCATCACATGGTCAAAGTTATTATCTGAAATTAGCATTAGTTTTGAAACAACCAACTTCTCCCTTGATTTCTGAGGAGATGAAGATGAATATGAAAAATATGAGATGTGGGTTTTATTAGTATCATAGAAAATTGAGCACTGCATAGGTCGCTTTCCAAAATGAGCTACGATTTAAGAAATAAGGGTGATTCTTTATAAGTTGATGTAAAACCTAGATTTTGTGATTTTCTCCAAAAATGTAAAATTTGTTTTCTGAGTTTGGGGATTTGATTATATCCTTCCCCAACTGATTCCATGTATAAGTAAAGTTTCATAGGTCTAAGAGATTATTCATTCCCTTGTAATTGAGATTAGAATGCTAATGTGAGAGCCGAGTGTAACTTATTAATTTGTAAAACATAGATTTGATTTTTAATGAATGAGAACAATCCTTTATTGAGGTATTGAGCATTATTCTTGATTTGATCTAGCCTCCATATGTGTGTTGCTCGGATAAAAAAAGGCCCCTTGATTTAGGTGACATCCCTGCCATTTCCATTTGCTCGGTAGATAGCGTCATTTTTATTATGTTCTCAAATGTAGTTCATAATTCGTTTGATTCTTATTTATCTTATTACATTTTTAATTATGTTTTATGTATATTAAATTTGGTAATTGAAACTCATAGTCACCTTATCTTTGTTTGAGTGCATCACTATTTCAATTATGCAATTATATGTTTCAATATTCAGTCATTTTCATCTAAAGTTTATGATACTATATTGTCACATATTATATCTATGTTCATTGGGTCAACTTCTTGTCAACATAGATCTTATATATTAAATATGTTTTGTAATTCATTATCATCGTTTCATTACAGTCACTTGCCAATCTTTTACATATCATTAACAATTTCACCCTACACACATTATTTCCTTTATAGCACAATACTTTGTTTCTTTTATAATTACGCTTGAACCCAAATCTCCTTCAAACGTTGTTCAATATACTTTCAGTCCAATTCCAAATCTAATATGTTATATACACATAACCTTTGTGGCTCCTTGGAGCGAAGATGAAGCTCTGCAATGGCGCAAAAGGGTGCAAGGGTGCGAGGAACAATGGGCATGTGGAGGTTGCTCTTTCTTTTTTCTTTTAATTTTTTAGAACATTATGACCGCACAGGGTCACACAGGCGAAGGGTCACGTTGCTAGTGCAGAATCTAGTAGTACTCATACTCAGGGAAGCTAACATGTATATTGACGAAGTGGTTTATGATAACGAACCCCTAGAAGGCTCGATATTTTGTACATACCAGGAGGTACACTGTATGCAAGAAGGGGTACTTGAGGATATCGTTGCACAAGAGGAGGTGCGGTCTCCTAAAGCGATGATAACATACCACACTATAGAAAATGATGGGAATGACATCATCAAGATACAGCCTCAACAGGAAAAGATGCATAAAATTAAGGGTATATGCCCAAGAAAAGGAATCGCAGAGCTAACTATAGGCAAAGACATACATCTTGAACAAATTCTAGAATGCCTGAATTTGTCCCTGGTAGGGAGATTTTGTGGGAAGGTGAAGGGAAGAGAGTCTTTGGATAGGTGGATGGAGTCCAATTAGAGCAACTACCTAGGTTATGCGTTGTAATTCCACGTACTCCCGAAAGGTTGGTTCCTTGTTAAAATGTGAAACAAGGAGGACGACGAAAAACTTATGCAGAGAAATTGGAAATGGGGGTCGTTGGGTCTAATCTTGAAGAAGTGCAAGCTGGATTTCAGCAGAAGGAAGGAACCACACAACCTTCAACAAGTATGAGTGATATTTCCAGGCCTACCAATGGTATTTTTGTAGGAGAAGATACTGGGAGAAATATGGAATAAAATCGACATATTTGTGGCCTTAGAGGATAATTGGGAAACTAAAATTGACTACATATGTGCCAGAATATTAGTAGAGATGGATATGAGAGAAGGCTTGTTTGAAGAAATCATAATTGTAATGCACGGGAGCGTATGGACGTAGAGACTAGATTATTGAAAGTTATCGTTCTAGTGTTACAATTGCCGAAAGGTGGGGCATCTGCAAAAGGATTGCACAATACAAACTTCAAAGCCTCCTTATAGAAAGGTATGGGTTAGAAAAGAACGCAACATCTCTATTGCAGAAACAAAAGAGGAAGACCAAAATATGGAAGGTGGTGAAGGAGCAGAACATGTAAAGAACGTAGAGGAATTTTGCATGAGAAAAGGGGAGGGTTAGTTACTGGATGATGTAACCGTGAGAATAACGGACCAACTAAAGGGCCAACCCGACATTAGCACTGAAAGTGGGCCACCACCTGCCAACTTATTACCTCAAAAGAAAAAAAGGTACAAACATTGTTTCTCTGGATAATTCTCTTTCTTTATTAAAGAAAAACAAAGATTTAAACCTAGAAGAAACATTGATGGAAATCAATTCAAAATTAAGTATATCTAATGCTCCCAAAAGGATAGTACTGAGAAAGTAATATGAGATAAGATTGAAGAGCGCACATAAATAAGAAGAGGAGTGTGTATCTACCGAGGGAATAGCTCTTAACCCTGTACATAAAGTACAAGCTGGAAGGAAATCCTTTCTCTCGAAGGCCCAAAAACAAGCGACAATGGATATAAAAAAAGGAAAGCAGTCAGCAATCAAATGGGATCTTAGAGTGGAAAATGCCTTTAGAAAGGGATCCTAATGATAATACTCTCCTTCAATGCAAGGGGGATAGGGGGGCCTCCAAAAAATTCCCTATGATAAGTAGTTTAAAGTCGTCGGTACTACTAAACCAAGAAACAATGATGGAAGGGAAAAGTGAAGAAGAGCGATTAATGAGTGTGTCGAAGACTAGAAAATGCAAAGTATTAGTGCATAAGGACACTCCAGAGGAATTCTCATGGCCTAGAGTCCACTGTTGATTCTAATTTCAATATTGTGATATGAATCAGTTATGGAGACCATACGGAAAGATGGAGAGACATGGTTAGATTTCATAATTTTGAATGTTTATGGACCTTTCTACAATAGGAAGGCTTTCTAGGAGATGTTTGAGAAAATAGACGCTATGAAGAAATCAAATGTGATCTTGGGGGGATTTAAACCTAAGACTCACGATGAGCGAGGTTTGGGGGGAATGCAAAACAGGATGCTATGAGCATTTTTTTACCACACTTTTTGAACAACAAATATTGTTCGTTGTAGTGCTATTGAAAATGGAACCAACATGCCAGAAAAAAGAGGGGAGGAGAATAAGAAAACTCTAAGAGGTTAGACTGCTTCTTGGTGGATGATAATTTAGTCAATGATCATTTGGTTCTATAGTCTACTATAGAAACCAGAGGATGATCACAGGACAATATCCTTAATAGTAAAATTTCCAAAAAAAAACCACTCCCTTCAAATTCAACCACATGTAGCTGGAGGAGGATGAATACGGAGCCAAAATTCTGAATTCATGGAAACCTCTGAGGGAGTCTCAGAGCCTCTCCTACATTCAATAATTTGCATACAATATAACACAAATGAAGAAAAATTCGAAGGAATGGGATAAGAATCACAAAACCTTCTCTCAAGAAGACCTAAAGAGGGTGGAGAAACAGATTGAGGATATCTACGGGATGAATGGAAAAGGAGTCTTCACAATACAGGAGGTGGAAACTTTGAAAAAATTGGAAGGAAAAAAGCATTATTTATTAAAAAGGGAAGAACAAATGTGGAGACTAAAGAGAAGGGAATCATGGCTCACAAAAGGAGATAGGAACACAAAATTTTTCTACAGGTTTGCATCCCACAACAAGATTATAAACACTATTTTTGAAATCAGGAACGACCAAGGAAACATGGTAAGGAAATTTCAAGAAAAAGTGGAAGTAGGGGTAGAGTTCTTTCGCAACATTTTTACAGAACCATAAGGATGTCCAATAGAATAAATAATGGAAGTTTTAAGGCTATTCCTGAGGATGATTATGAAGGAAATGAATGAGGATCTTACGAAGCAAATATCAGAGGAAGAGATTAACCATGTCCTGCATTCTTTTCAAAAAGGAAAAAGTCTAGGACCGAATGGTTTCACTATGGAGTTCTTTTTGGGATTCTATTATTTGATAAAGGAGGATATTTTAAAAGTGGTGAGGGAATCACAGAAGTCAGGTAAGTTTTTGGGGATGATAAACTCTACCTTCTTGACTCTAATCCTAAAGAATCATAAATCTGTTTTCTTTGATGATTTCAGACCAATCTCTTGCTGCAACATAATCTACAAAGTAATAGCAAAGATCATAGCCCTTTGACTATAACCCATACTAAGTGAGATTGTATCAGAAGAACAATTTGGTTTTTTATTTAACAGATAGATCCATGATGCAGTCTCGTTGGCATAAGAAGCCATACACACTATTAAGAAGGAAAAGCAGTGTGCTTTTGCGCTCAAATTGGATCTACCCAAATCCTATGATAGGGTAAGCTAAATATTTGTAATGCTATTACTGATTCAAATATGAATGCCACTAGATATGGTGGAATGGATCATGGGATGTATACAATCAACCTCCTTCACGGTTTTGATAAATGGGTCCCCTTTAAGTTTTTTTCTCCCATCTAGAGGATTGAGACAGGGATGCCCCCTTTCTCCCATTTTGTTTTTGTTTGTAGCAGAAGCATTGAGTCGTCTAATCCATAATTCCAAATAAATAAGAAAGATTGAGGGAATCAAGGTATCTATCATAGAAGAGATCACTCATACACTCTTTGTAGATGATGTCCTTATATTTGGGAAGGGCACTATTGGGCCGAATTAATGTTGTTTTAATTCCATTGTAGTATTTTCCCAGCCATTTAATTCGTTAATCTGAGGTTCGTAGGCTTATGAATCACATGCAAAGTATATGCAAGACTGAAGCAAAATTAAGCTAATCTAACCCCTTGTGAAACTAAGACTAATCCAATCTAACCCCCCTTAAGTTGAAACACGCAATTGCTAATCTAATGCAGGAAGATGAAACTCACGGCTAAAAGTAAATTGCATAAAAGAAAGACAACATATGAAGAGCAAAAATACAATGCATGTGAGATCACATTCACAATAAAGCAATCTTAATTTGCATCACAAGAATCAGTCATAAATCATGAAAGCATCAAAACTAAGATTATGAACAAAATCTAAGAATTACCTTCTCCATATTACAAAGTCGAGACTAACTTCTACAATCTACTATTCTCTAAGATAATCTAATATCTAAGATATTCTAAGATAATCTCAGATAAAAAATGAAGAGAGAGCACTCTCTTTTATACATGAACTTCTTTGAGAAGAAGATAACCATCTCATAATGAGAGATCCACTATTCACTCAACCACTCAACTAATTTCCTATTATTACAAGATATGATCCCTTCAAATCCTCCACATATCTCTCACAAATTCTCCACATGTCTCTCAACCAAATCTCCATGATCTTCTCCTTGGAATATTCTTTGCATAACTAGCTCCTTGAAATGGTGGAGGAGATATATGTGAAGTCTTTTCTTTGAATTAATCCTTCACATATTCCTACACATTACAAAGCTCATCCATACTTTTGAGATATTAGTGAAAAACATGTTAATTTTCTAATATTTAATCATAAATTCACTTATAATACTAAAATAAATAAAGTGGAAATAATAAGGTGAAACCCACATATATGTATGGAAATGGTATGATAAAAGGTTAATGGGACAATGAAATGTGAGGAATAGCGGAAGATAAAGTGGATGAAAATGTGACATTTCCGAGTCTCAACATACTCCCCAACTGAACTTGTTGTATGTCCTCATGCAACCATGTATGGATCTTCTCAAGAACTCTTGGCATTTGAACTTGGCTTTGATTGATGATGTCTTTTTAACAATGAATGTTTCCAGGGTGTGAAATGGACAAGTAACAACTGGCATTTCCTTATGGTTGGTTCTTGTGTGACAACCATGAGTATAAAGAATGTTGGTTCTTGTGTTAACAAATTCATTTCATGATGTGAAATGCATGAGTAACAGCTGACATTTTCCTTATGGATGGTTCTTGTGTGACAACCATGAATGTAAAGAATGTTGGTTCTTATATGAACAACATTCATTTTGTCATATGTTTTCTAGCTGCATAATAATTTAACCATACACTCACTGAAAATGATAAGCTATTAATGTGCATAGAAAGCATCATTGTGCATAAGAAAGCCTTTTCTTTATCTTTATGAATCATGCCAATATGTATATCAATGTGTATGAAGCATAGTGCAATAAAGGATTTGTCAAAAAAGAAATGCTCATGAATGGTAAATGAGATGAAAAATGGGTGATGGTGGTGAAAAGAATGGAATGATAGTAGTGAGTATGTATTGAATATAGTTCCCCCTCCCCAACTGATGTGGTTGCATGTCCTCATGCAACCTAGCATGGGTTGTGAAATAAATGGAGCATGGTAAGGGAATTTTCCAAATTATTCATTGCTAGCATGTAAGGAATTGCATGATTAAAGTTTTGAAAACAACATACCCCCACTTACACAAAATGTAGATGAACGATGCAATAGGAATGTAGCTGATGCCACTGGATCATGGAATGTGTCACTGCTACTACGGTTGTAACTGCTGGATCATGGGAAGTGAAGGAATCATAACTACTACTACTGAATCATGGATAATATGTCACGACTGTAGGATAAAAATGTAACTGTAAATGATGTTGCAGCTGTAACTATTGTAATGTGAAGTGGAGGAATATGAAATACTGCTGATAAATAATGGAAAATGTGGAAGGAAGAAAGTGGAACTGTGGTACACTCATAGATCTGAAGTCATGTTTCTACAACTGTTGATGGAGTCATGAGAAAGAATGTATAGTCTTCACCTGCTACAAAACCCGATGGTACAATTCTAGTCATGCAAATAAATGTGTCAATATCGAACATAAAAAGAAGTCATTGGATTACTGACCATTGATGAATGTCATTAACCAATGTGAGGAAACTCACCGGTGATGTCAATGAGTGCCAAGGTACCCAAGTACATCTTGTGAAGTGTGAATAGATGTGTTGATGTCGAGCCACTTTCAAGATCTGACGATCAAGGGACATTTATGAATTCCCATGATTGTCAGCAAGAGAACTTGCCATTAAGGCATGCAAGCCTCCAAGTACTCAAAATGAACTCTAGCCTATATCCTAGATAAGGTGCTGAGGTCGATGGGGCAAGACTTTTTGAAATGTGGGCCTTAAGGAATCCCATCATTCAATGCGAGTTGGTATAAAAAGATTGGTAGCACTATCAGTGAAAATATCTCACAGTCAAGTAGTGGATATGGAAAGGCTATGTAGTCATGGAAAGGGAGTTGGTTTTTATTCAGAAGGAAAACTGGAATGGAAAAATGAACTGAAAAAGATAAAGGGATGTATGCAATTCAGAAAGATAGGCATGTGTGAAGTCATGACAGATAAAGCGATGGAAAGTGGACTTCAAGACATGGATGGTGAAGGTGCTCTGAAGGAGAAATATGGATAAACAATCATGACGTAAATGAGTTTATGGATGGTTTCTGTGTAACAACCAACGTTATGATGTTTATTTGCAAATGTCATGATTAATAGCTCCTTCAAATTGTCTATCAAAGCATGATTCTCAAAAGTTTTGTGATTCTTGAAAAATTACTTCAACAGCAAAATGTGATCGTCTTTGAAACTTGAAACAAAAATTAGTACAAATTCCTACATGAAACTTAATAGTGAATATGTACTGAATATAATTCTCCCTCTCCAATTGATATGGTTCCATGTCCTCATGCAACCTAGCATGAAACTTGTGAGAAGTTCGTAAAAGAAAACATATCATGCGGAAAGAAGTACATAAGCTGCAAAGAAAATTACATGTTTCCCATGTTGGTTTCATCTGCGATTATTGTCAAAGTGACTTTAAGAAAAACAATTCAACGTTAATCATAAAAGCAATTTCAGGAAAAATAAAAACGTCCATTTGCAACTTTATTTTTGTTTCGGTTGTTCTTAATTTTTAACTTTTTGTGATTTTTATATTTTTATTTTCTTTTGCAAAATTTATTTTTTATTGATTTGTTTTTATAAAACAAAAGAAATAATTTTTATAATTTTATATATTTTTCTTGTTTTTGTTTTATTTTTATAACACACCAAAATAAAATAAAAATAATGGAAAAAACACTCAAAATTGAATTTATCCAATCTGCATTAATGTCTCGGCTCTTTAATAAAACATTTAAAATTAAAAAAAAAATTAATAGATGTAACATCCAGCTACGACAGCGGCCACGATAGTGAGCTGTGACAACGAGCTACAACACCACATAGCTACGACAAATGGCTGCAATAGCAAGCTGCAACACTTGGTTGTGACAACTAGCTGTAATAGCCAGCTATGACACCACTATAGCTACAACGACCTAGTTGTGACAACTGACTTTAACAACAAGCTGTGACAGCCACCAAAAGTTGTAACAACTAGTTGTAATACTCGTGTAGGTGTTGAGCTGAGGTTTAAGTGTATTCTGTTGTTTTTGAGATGATCAAAGTTGTACATTGTCAAATATTATTGAATTTTTAAAGCATACAATTCTCTGCATAGGTGATTTTTATTGACATAAAATACGGGAGGTGCTGAGCCACTTCGATTCATGAAACCTACGCTGCAATTTACACATTAATTTTTTGCATAAATCATTATAAATTACATGCATACCTACCCCATAAGTATCTATCTGTTGCTCCTGCCCATAGTTCTGAGTTATTATTTTTTCTCATTACAGCCGCAGTGATCATATTCTCCTTCTTGACAATGGTATCCGGCAACTGATAGCTCTCAGCAATGGTTAGAACAATTTCCCACATGAAAGAAAACTACAGCAAAATCCAAGAGTAATGAATTGCACATCAATGATATATCTAAATCTCGGCAGTTGAGGTTGGAAGATGAAAATGAAGCATTGTTCCAGACCATGAATTCTGGTCAGTTTTATCTTTTACAATTTCCATCTTATTGTTTATTGCAGGCTGTGGAGAACTACACGCATTGTATATATTTTGATTTTGATTGCAAGTGGATTTGGCCGAGGCATTTTGTTCTTATTTTATTGATGCAGTAGAGTTAAATTTCTATAGGATGAATTCATGAAGGATAATTCAAGACAGGCGTGGATGTGACTCAAACCGATGAGAATTTTAATGCGTAAGATTGTTTCAGCCATAGTTGTTACAGCTTATGTGTTTCAGTTGTAGCTATTACAGCTAATGTTTTAGCTTGGAGTTTACTATTTCAGCTGTTGTTTCCCTATAGCTGTTACAACCTTTCAGCATGGAGATTTTGCAAGACATTTATTCGATTTTAATGAAATAATTCTATTGTTTTAATTACAGATCCATGCCATTTATTCAGTTGCTTTCTATCCTCCCCCCCCCCCCCCCCCCTCTCACTGAGATTGATTACATATTTTTACATAAATTCTCTCAGGGGAATGCAGAACCAAATCCCCAACTTGTGATCTGTAACATCTAAAACACGGCCGTAACTGCTAACAAGTTTGGAACTGGCCGCAACTGTAAAAATTTGAAAATACCCTCTTGAAGAACCACCTGTATATCACAAATTGTGGCTTTGCTTGGAGATTTCCTCAATTTTCAAGTAAACGAGGTTGTTACGCACAAAACCCATGTCTCGAATTTTCAAGGTTCTTTTCCATATGCTCGAAAATCGAGACACAAATCAAGGTGTTCTTATCTAGCATGCATTTTTGGTTAAGGCTGTAACAACCAGTTGCAGGACATTTGGTGCGGATTTATTCAATTCCTTTCTATTTTAGATGGATACGTAATACTCACCTAACTACCCATGCCTAGGAAAGTAATGATCAATTTGTTTTTTACGTGTATCTCTTCATGATTGAGATCTTTTCACAACTATCAACGAGAGGAGTGTGTTACCATTTGGTCAAGATGCTCACGAAGTTGGCCGAGAGATAACAGGTGTGATAGATAACATGTGCTGGGAAGATCAAAGGCATGAAATCTTGAAGCTTGGGAGTCAAGTGATTAAATTATTCCATGCAGCCCTGTTTTGTTGCAGGTTTAGGTATAAATTAAGGCATTTAATTCAACCTACAATTTATTTTACTCACAATCAATTTAGAGTATGCCACTAACAGTTTCTATGTGCAGGATGTTTTTTAGATCGAAGGATCTTTTGCAGATGGATGGTTTGCACAAATACTTAAATTTCAGAAATGGTTTAGCTGAGGCATTATTGCAGAGTTAATTTTCAGGTAGCTACAGGATGAAGGATGATAGAAAAAAGATGGCTGCAACTCCAATCAAGGAGAAGATTACAGGTGTTTCATTGTTTCAGCTGTTGTTTCAGCATAGAAAAACTTGGTTTTGTTTTTATTCACATAATGTGCTTATTTTGCAGGCTCAAACCAAAATAGAGGTTGAGTGCCTGAAATAGTCAAACATAAAATTTTGTGCACGCAAACCAAGAACCGAGACAAGGAGTTTCAGCTCGGAGTTGTGTTGTTTCAGCCTGGAGTGTTTCAGCAATTGCTTGTTTCATCTTATTTGTTTTAGCTACAACTGTTTCAGCTTATGTGTTTCAGCTGAAGCTATTACACCTTATGTGTTTCAGCTATAGCTGTTACAGCTTAATGCACCTATTGTTTTAATTGCAGATCGAAGGATGGAGGCTCAAATTTATTATTATTATTATTTTATATATTTTGAGAAAATCAAATAAAAGAACTTTTAAAATTTTATTTTGCAAATTTATAAAAAAAAACAATCATGAGCAAATGGAACAAATTGCAGACGAAAAATAGATTAGGCATAATTTTTTTTTCATCCGTCAACAATAAGAATTCTTCCTGAAATAAATTTAGTCATCCTATTTTTGATCCTCGCGATCGCACAAAGCACGGAGGAGAGCATACTTATTCTGGGTGAAAGTAAAGACTAGAAATAAAATCCTACCTACTCTATGCTAATTGGGAATTAGAAAATAGTTACGTGTAATCAAATATCCAATGTAT
Source organism: Pseudotsuga menziesii (assembly GCA_001517045.1). Lineage (NCBI taxonomy): Eukaryota > Viridiplantae > Streptophyta > Pinopsida > Pinales > Pinaceae > Pseudotsuga > Pseudotsuga menziesii. The sequence continues at coordinate 118,461 of LPNX010928028.1, forward strand.
CCATTCACGTAACAACAATAAGAATATGTTCAATGTGAATTTTGTAAATAGAAGATGAGGATAAATAGAAATGCATGAAATTAATGGCTGTAACTATGAATTATCTAGAAAAAAAGAAAAACTAAATTGTTCTAACCTAGTATTTGCTTGAAACCATCGTTCGATAGGGATTTCGTAGGCATAGTTTTCACTCTTTAGATCATGCTGGAACTCCTTGTGGTCCTCCTCAATCTCTTATTCGCATGATTGTTCTCCATCAAATGTGCAGGATTCTTTGTATGCTAACTCTTCATCTATTTCTAGAGGAGTAATTAAGCTCTTGGCTGCTGTCAGGATCTCCTCTTCGAGAGAAGAGGAGATCCCTACTTTTTCAAAGATCTGAGTGAGCTGTTCCAAGCTTAAAATCATTGTTAATTCATTTTGAAAAGGGGATTCTTACAGCACCAAAGCTAAATGAAAAATTTAAATAAACACTCTTACTGAAACAAATTAAAAAAACACTATGTACAGAACACAATTACTCTTCATAGTTGCAAAAAAACACACTTGCTGAAATTAAAATTCACACTTGCAGAATTGAAACACTCTCATTGAAATTCACTCTATAGTGTATGCTTGTAGAAAAATCAAACTAAACTTCAATCCATTGTGCTTCCTCGACAACGACGCCAAAATGTTGCGCTGAATTAATGTTGTTTTAATTTTGTTGTAGTATTTTCCCAACCATTGAATTTGTCAATTCGAGGTTCGTAGGCTTATGAAGCACATGCAAAGTGTATGCAGGACTGAAGCAAAATTAATCTAATACAACCCCCCATGAAACTAAGACTAATCCAGTCTAACCCCCCTTAAGCTAAAACATGCAATTGCTACTCTAATACAGGAAGATGAAACACATGGCTAAAAGTAAATTGCATAAAAGAAAGACAACATATGAAGAGCAACAAGACAATGCATATGAGCTCAGATTCACAATAAAGCAATCTTAATTTACATCACAAGAATCAGTCATAAATCATGAAAGTATCAAAACTAAGATTATGAACAAAATCTAAGAATTCCCTTCTCCATATTACAAAGTCAAGACTAACTTCTACAATCTACTATTCTCTCAGATAATCTAAGGTCTAAGATATTCTAAGATAATCTAAGATAGAAAGTGAAGAGAGAGCACTCTCTTTTATACATGAACTTCTTTGAGAAGAAGATAACCATCTCATAATGAGAGATCCACTATTCACTCAACCACTCAACTACTTTCTTATTATTACAAGATACGATACCTTCAAATCTTCCACATATCTCTCACAAATTCTCCACATGTCTCTCAACTAAATCTCCATGATATTCTCCTTGGAATATTCTTTGCATAACTATCTCCTTGAAATGGTGGAGGAGATATATGTGAAGTCTTTTCTTTGAATTAATCCTTCACATATTCCTACACATTACAAAGCTCATCCATACTTTGAGATATTAGTGAAAAACATGTTAATTTTCTAATATTTAATCATACATTCACTTATAATACTAAAATAAATAAAGTGGAAATAATAAGGTGAAACCCACATATATGTATGGAAATGGTATGATAAAAGGTTAATGTGACGATGAAATGTGAGGAATAACGGAAGATAAAGTGGATGAAAATGTGGCATTTCTGAGTCTCAACAGGCACCAACATGAACCTTATGTCCTATGTCTCAATACTAGAAAACTATAAGAAGGCAACAGGGATGGTAATTAACATAGAAAAATCAAACCTGGTACATAATGAATTCTCAGAGGATATGTCTCAAAGTGAAAAGGAGATAGTACTGTATCCAGTTGTTCCAATTGTTGATGGCTTCTAGAATTTAGGATTCTTCCTAAAACCTACTAGTTATTCCTTCCACGATTGGGTTTGGTTGTACAAGAAAATCGATTCAAGATTATCAACATGGAAAAATTAATTCCTATCTATAGGAAGCATATTAGTACTTTTAAAAGCAGTCTTACAAAGTATTCTAGTCTACTGGGCCTCTATAGCATACATTACTAAAGGAATCCTAACAAAGATAAGAAAGAAATGCTTCTATTTCCCGTGGACAACAAGAAAGCAAACAAAAGGAATACCTTTGGTCAAATGGTCTTCCCTTGCACTCCCAAAAGAGATAGGTGGATGAGGAATTAAAAACATTTCCTTGTTCTATAAAGATATAGCAGCAAAGACACTGCGTAGGCAAGCACAGAACCTAGACACGCTGTGGGCAATGGCTATGACTTAGAAATATTGTAATGGCACTATACTGGTCAAATGGTTCACAAATCTCAATAAAACCCACAAAAATGGATCAATATGGTTGAAATCCCTGGTTGAGGTGCTTCCATCAGTTGGAAATTGGTCTGCATGGAGAATATGAAATGGAACAAAAGTTAGAATCAAAGAGGACATGTGGGAAGGGGTAGGCGAGGAATTTAGATTATCAGAGCATGTAATATTTCATTTGAGACATCAGAGGATTATAGTGTTAGCTGATGCACAAGCTCAATAGCCACATAACAGAGGGAGGATGGGATGGAAAACATCTCAGGATATTGGACTAGCAGGTGAAAGAGAGGAAGAATGGAACATGTTTGTGAACAAAATTGTTGTTATTTTTGTGCATCTGGAAGAAGGAACACATGACAAGTTAACCTGGACCAAGAATGCCAAAAATGGTGAATTCACAGCAAAATAAGGATATTAGGTAGCATACAATGAATTGGCAGTAGGCGAAAAAAGGTGGTGGTGGAGCAAAATACGGGGAATTCACAATCCCTTGAAAACCATTATAACCTTTTGGATGACATTAACTAATAAGTTGATCACCTGGAAATCCTAATAAAATGGGTCTTTCAAGGCCTGAGATTCTGCATACTTTTCAAATCAAATGAGGAACAAACCTCTCACTTGTTTATTTTATGTTCGTATGCAAGGGTCATATGGAACTTGGCCTCAAAGACACTCTCCAGTAACAGTACACATGCTCGAAGTGAAGCATCGTTAGAGAAACACACTCAAGAATGGTGGCAAGCCAATGGGGTAAGTTGCTATGATTCTTTCCCTGCTCTATTCATTTTTAGCATATAGGAAGCATGAAACAAAGCAATATTCCAAAATATATGGGTTCCTCCTGACATTATTTGTGCGTTTCTAATGGAAAAATTACAGAAGAATAAATTCATTCCATCATCAAGAAATAAAGGAATAGTTGTAGCCCTGGACATAAACAAGACTCTTCCTTGGGCTTACTTCGACAGTTCCAATCAAGGTGAACCTCCACTTGGAGGAGCCAGAGGAGTTATCAATTTACCATCAAATACAAAACTGTGTATTAAATATGCAATAGGGAAAGCTTCCAATAGCAAAGTTGAACTAGTAGTGCTATGGGAAGCTCTAAAAATCACCAAGGACGGGAAAATACACATACTTCATATCTATGATGACTAAAAAAAGGTAATAGATTGGACCAATTGTCAAGGCAACATTAGAGCACCACATCTACAACACCTGTTAAATGAAATCCAAACAACAAGGTCTCATTTTGAGCGGATATCCTTTGCAGACACACACACACACACACACACATAGAGAGAGAGAGAGAGAGAGAGAGAGAGTTGAACTCAGAGGAAAATACTCATTCAAAATTGGCCTTAGCTATACAACCTGGGGTTATCAAATTGGAAGAACATAGCAATGGACGAATCATCCATTACTTCATAATGACTTGAGAGAACAAATTTGCATTTCATGAAGACATGATAAATCAAGAAGCAACATTTTGTTGCAAACTCATTAGAGCAACCAAAATATGCTAGATTTTTATAAGAAAAATTGAAATGTAAAGGAAGCAACCTAAAAGACAGAACACGGTGTAAGATCAATAGAGTAGCTCATGTTTATTCAATGAATAAAATATTTTTTTCTAAGGAAAAAAAAACCTTCGTGGATCCTTACCATATATTAAACCATTATTATGATTGTTGATCGCAATCCATACATGCCTAATTCACCATTTTTTTATATGTTGGTCTTGAGAATTTACGTAGTCGAAAAGATAGATATATGTGTTTATTGTTTCCATTCATAATGCATACAAAACAAAAACAAAAACTTCCATTCCTCTCACATATGTGCCCTTATCCTTCTTCCATAAATCAATTTGGAATTTTCATTCTTCATATCGCATTCACACTTTGCTCCCATATTCGTTTTCATTCATTTCATCAATGAGAACATATCTCCTACAAACTAACATATCCCCAAAGCTGGGGAAATGAAACACCGAAACAAATTTCAGTATGTCTAAAATGAACGAAAGTTATGTGTATGTAGATGATGCAAGTTTATGTGTTAAAAGCAAGTATAGTGAATCTATATGAATTATAGTGCAAATACTAATAAGCAATAAAAAGGAACCCATGCAATAAATAGAAACCAATGTATTGTTATCTTCAAAAATTAAGTGACACTCCAATATTTTGGTATTTTTATATAAATATTTGTACTAAGGGTCTTATTTTGTATTCCTATTCTTCAACGAAAGTGGATCATTGCAAAGGAGTCAGTCAAAGTGATATAAGATTGACTTAGTTTTTCATCAAATCTGAAATCGAATCGCCCCAACATGACAGACAGAGTAACACTGACATTAACGGATTAAATACGAAGATTTGTAGTGTGTCTTTCCCAATATTCTATAACAATTATGTTAAATAACTTCCAATATTTATTAACTTCCACTAGATTTGACATAGTGGACCCGTGACACAATGTTGATTCATGCATGGGTCTGAATGGTGTGAATGCACTTGCAGGGTCTAATGTTTGACCCATCGGCGTTGTAGTTGCATTATCTACAATAGAGAAATTTGGAGGAACGTGAAGAGCCAATAAGATTGGAATGATCACTCGGTCAATTAAAATCTATCTGTATCTCATAGAGAGTATATGTTTGCTCTTAATTCATACTATCATATCATTCGTTTTAAGCACTATAAGGTCATAATGAGTTAATGAAGGAAATTTCCTTTTATTTTCTTAAAATGTTGGATTAGGGCCTCCCTTTCTTAATTTGTTGGATCAATGACCTTATTTTAGAAGAACCATATATGAATCCTCAACATATAAAAATCCTTGAATTCTAGTACAATGTTAATGGATAGATATAATAATCCTTAAAAATCTTTTTTAAAATATGACATGCTAACTCCCTAAAAAGAATATAGAATATATGCACATATATGAGTCCCATAACATATATAAATCTATATTTAGGTTTAAAATACCAAATGCTAATTGCATTATCATCTAAATAGCCCGTTTCTCCACCTATGGATAACTCTCATCCTTGATGACATAGAACATTTAGTCATACCCAGCATAGCATCTCTTTGCTTCAGGTTACTATTAGCTCATAACAAAAATCAAGAGTATAAGTCATTCATTTAGTAAGCCTACAACTACCACATAAGTCAATGACTATCATCTACGAATATGTGACCTAACTATTTATCTCTCCACCTACATTTGATATGGTTGAGATTAAATGAGCCTATATGTTCCAGTATATTTAAATTTTTATGTAAATTTAGATTTTATCTTAAGACATCTCCATTATGTATAATAATATTCAAAACATTCAAATAAACATTAGCTATATTTCCTTTCACCATTTTTGCGCTACTTGGAATTAAACCAAACTCTAAAATAGATGAACTGTATTTTTCATAAACCAAACTCTGACATAGTTGAACTGGATTTTGTTGATGTATTTGTAACTTCGGAATGTATTCATCTATGTATTCTATGTATTGTAACCCGATGTTTATTCCGGGATGTATCTATAATGTAATTGAGTCATGTTGTCATGCCCCGATGTTCCGATCGGGAGGATCAATAATATAAACAAGTCATGTCAAGTCATTGTGGGTAACCCTCCGATTGTCTAAGGGTTAAAGTCCCTGCAGTTCCGGGGCACTAGGGTTATTAGACTCTCCTAGTAGAGGTCAGCCCTAGTAGGGTTTTAGTCATGTCAGGATTAGTATAAATAGAGAGTTGGACTCTCTATTTATCACACAACTCATACACACTCAAGTGTAGCGTATAGTTGAGGAAGGAGAAGACAATGGGGATAGACAAGAAGAAGATTACTACTGTCGGGATATCACTTACTATTTTTGGCTTTTACTGTTTTGGTACTGATTCTATCTCTGAGGAAGTTGTGGGGTTTTCTTCATTTATGGTTTCCCGAGGAAAAACACTATGTTCATTGTCTCTTGTGTTTGATTGTTGTACTTGTTATTCTCTCAATTAAAGATCCTAATAATGCTAGCTTAATGCTAAAAAACTAACATGGTATCAGAACTAACCTAAGAAGAAGACACTATGTAGTTGTAGGAACTAGGGCTTCCTAGTTTTTGGATCTTCCTCCACAGATTTTCAGCAAAAGTAAGGTGGAATAACTCTCCTCCTTAGGCGCATCTTTCTGTCGAAGCAGAATCCAATTCTGAGGTTTTTCAGTTTTGGACTTGTCACTACTGCCGAAAATTAGGGCTTTTCACAGAAGAGGAATTTTTTAGTGAGCCCAGGCCTGGATTGATCTCCTCCCCAAAATCAAAGTTAGGGATAAATTTCAAGGCATTTGGGTGGACAGAACTCTGGAAAATCAAAACCCTAATTTGCTCCTGATCCAGTACTGCGGGATTTCTGCTCCAAATCCAAATCTGACATCTTGACTTGGTAAGATCTAAATATTTTGTATTTACACTTGAGGTTCTCAGTGTTAAGATGTCTCATCATACCAATCTTGTTGAAAAGCTTGAGGGAGTTGATAACTTCCGAGCCTGGAAGTATAGGATCTCCCTGGTCCTGGAAGAAAATAAGTTAGATTCCTACATCCATGAGTAGGTTCCAATTCTAGAGGGAGATGAGGCAAAGGCCTTACATAAGAAGAGAATGGTTATGGCAAAGAGGATCATTGCTGATTCTATCAAGGATCACCTTATCCCATAGGTCTCCTCTCTCAAGACACCTAAAGCTATGTTTGATGCCCTAACCAAATTGTTTGAAGGGAAGAACATAAACTGGAAGATGACTATGAGGAATCAACTGAAGAATGTAAAGATTCAGAATGCAGAGACCATCCAATCTTACTTCACAAGGGTTTCTCAAATCAAGGAACAATTAGAAGCTGTAGATGAAGAAGTAGAGAATGCAGAAATTGTGATGACCACCTTGAATGGTCTCTTTAGGACATGGGACTATTTCATTAAAGGAATCTATGCCAGAAAGAAGTTAGTCAAATTCAGCAAACTATGGGAAGAATGTTCTCAAGAAGAAGCTCAAATAGAAGCTCGAGAAGAGAAGAGGGGAAGTGAATACCAAGCTCTCATAGTTCACTCCAAGAAAAATAGAAGAAGACCTCACTACTCCAAAGGTAAGGATCCTCATCATAGAGATAACTTTAGAAGGGATCTATCTAAAATAAGATGTTATACATGTGATGAAAAAGGACACTTTGCAAAAGACTGTCCTAAGAACAAGGACCACTCTCATAAGAAGAAGGGGAACAAAAGAAGACATTAGGCTCATTCTGCAGAGGATGATGAACCATCCAAGAAAAGAACCATGTATGAAAGTGAAGATTCTTCAAGCGAGGATGAATATGTTCTGATTTCTGCTCTCACAAGTAACATTACTCATGGAAGTGATGATTGGCTTATAGATAGTGGGGCTTCCAAACATATGACTAGATTCAAGGAATCCTTTGTGAGACTCTTAGAACATGACTCACCTCACAAGGTGAAGCTAGGAGATGACTACCAATATCCAATAAAAGGTAGTGGGGAATATTCCTATAAGCTATACTCTGGAAAGTCTCTAATGATGAAGGAAGTATTGTTTGTGCCAGGACTCAAGAAGAACCTTCTATCCATATCAGCATTGGATGCAAAAGGAATGAGGGTTGCATTCATAAATGGCCAAGTCATCATGTGGCCAAGAGGAAAGACTATCGATGATGCGGTGGTGATTGGAGAACAAGAAGGAGGTTTGTAGAAAATTGAAGGGCCATCTAGAACAAGCCTTGGTCCATGACACAGTAGAGCCAAATGAACTTTGGCACAGAAGGCTTGCACATGTACATTACAGAGCACTACCTATTGCAAGCAAAGCTGTTGAAGGTCTTCCAGAATTCCAAGCAAAACATGATGGGGTCTGCAAGGGATGTGCGAAAGGAAAGAATACAAAGAAGACATTTCCTACCAACGAAAGCAAAGCCAAAGGAATCCTCGAAATAATCCACTGCGATGTATGCGGTCCTACGTCATCAAACTCACTAAGTGGGTATGCATATTATGTTTCTTTTATTGATGATTTTTCTAGGAAGACATGGGTTTACTTCATGAAGAACAAAGACGAAGTATTTAGCA
>LPNX010928028.1:126966-180963 GCA_001517045.1 Pseudotsuga menziesii
CACTAAAAAGAAGATCAAGACTTTTTGATCAGACAATGGCGAGGAATTCACTTTGAATGAATTCAAAGAGCTATGCAAAGAATCATGGATTAAGAGGGAGTTGTCTACTCCTTATAATCCACAATAGAACGGGATTGTGAAATAGAAGAATAGAACTATCATGGAAGCTACAATAGCTATGCTTCATGATCAAAATATTCCTATGCATCTTTGGGCGGAAGATGCCAGAACAACGGTGTATGTATAGAACTGTAATCCATATAGAGTACTCAAAAACAAGACTCCTGAAGAAGTCTTCTCCGGTAAGAAACTAGAAGTCAGCCATCTCAGAATATTTGGTTGTCCTGTGTACATACACATTCCAAAAGAGAAGAGAAAAAAATTAGACCCTTCAGGAAAGAAGGGTGTATTTTTGGGATACTCTGAAAGATCGAAGGCTTACAGAATATATTTCCTAGGATACAAGAAGATTTTCATTAGTAGGGATGTGAATTTTGACAAAGACACAGCTTACAAAAAATCTAGAAAGAGACCTGCTGAAGAACTTGAAGAAGCAGAAGCACCCAAAATTTATCATACAACCATGAATGAAGAAAATCAAGAAGAAGATCGAGATTTCGAAGGACCTCAAAGACCTGTAGATCCACCTTTGGAGAAGAATCCTCATAAGAGGAAACCTGCTTGGGTACAAGAACTTATCCAAGGTGTAGAGAGATATGGGGCTCTAGAAGAGAATCACAAAGAAAGAAAGAGGACCAGATCCTGCTCCAGGTATGTAGCTTTACTATGTGATTTCATTGATAAAGAACCTTCCAGTTATGAAGAAGCGGTAGAACAAAAAGAATGGAAGGATGCTATGATCGAAGAATATCAATCGATCATGAAGAATGATGTTTGGGATGTTGTCCCAAGACCAAAAGGGAAGTCAGTTGTTACTTCCAAATGGATCTACAAGATCAAACATGCTGCAGAAGGTAGCATTGAAAAATATAGAGCAAGATTTGTGGCTCGGGGTTTCTCTTAGAAAGAAGGAATAGATTATGAAGTAACCTTTGCTCCTGTATCTAGATACACTTCCATCAAATCGGTACTTGATTTGGCTACAGTGATGAAATGGAAGATACACTAGATGGATGTCAAGACTGCTTTCTTGAATGGTGTAGTAGAAGAGGAAGTGTATGTAGAAAAACCACTCGGTTTTGAGACACATGACAGAGAATCTCATGTGTGTATATTGAAGAAAGCCATGTACGGTTTGAAACAGGAACCTAGGACCTGGTACACCAGAATTGACAGCTTTCTATCTAGTTTGGGCTTTATCAAGAATAAAGCAGACTCCAACCTTTACTACAAGGTTAAAGATGGCAACCCAGCGATGCTTCTACTATATGTAGATGATCTATTTGTGACAGGTACGGATGGGTTGATTGCTGATACAAAGAGAAATCTTGCTTTTGAGTTCGAAATGAAGGACTTGGGGATGATGCATTACTTTTTAGGTATGGAGGTGTGGCAAAGTACAGATGGAATCTTCCTTGGACAAGGGAAGTATGCAGTAGAGCTCCTGAAGAGGTTTGGGATGATGAACTGCAAAGCTATGGCCACACCTATGGCATCGAACCTGAAGCTATTGAGCGATGCTTCATCAAAATCGATTAATGCTATGATGTATCATCAAATGATTGGGTCTTTGATGTACCTGATGAACACGAGACCAGATATTTTCTTTGTTGTGAACACCTTGAGTCAGTTCCTGATAGATCCAAGACATGTTCACTTGATTGCTGCAAAGCATATTCTGAGGTACCTGAAGGGTATAGTTGATTATGGGCTCAAGTATGATGCGAATCAGAAGATTAACCTAGAGTGTTATGTTGATTCAGATTGGGCAGGTAGTTCCATCTATAGGAAGAGCACTTCAGGGTGTTGCTTCAGTATGGGATCAGGTGTCATCTCTTGGTTTAGCAGGAAGCAATCCTGTGTGGTGCTGAGTACAGCTGAAGTAGAGTATGTCACAGCTTGTTCAGCTAGTTGTGAGGCAGTATGGCTGAGGAATCTATTGTTTGATTTATTTGATCTCTAGATGGATGCTACTTGTATACATTGTGACAACCAGAGTTGCATAAAGTTGTCAGAGAATCTAGTGTCCCATGACAAGTCGAAGCATATCGAGATCAAGTATCACTATATCATGGATATGGTGCAGAGGGGAGTAGTGAAGCTCCAGTATGTTTGCAATGGACAAACAAATAGCTAATGTATTGACAAATCCATTGGCTAGGATGAAGTTCGAGTATTTCAGGGAGAAGCTTGGTGTTCTCAAGATCGAGGTTTCCTCCAAGGGAAAGTAATGAGACCCATAGCCATTCCGACATGGTGAGAGGATCGGTTCCTTCCATGGTCAGATGTAAGGGCTGAGCCATTCTATCATGGTGAGAGGATTGATTCCTTCCATGTCGAATATGAGTGTTGGCCATTCTGTTGAGTAGGACAGATGTAAGGGCAGCTACCATTCTGGGAATGGATGCACCTGGTCAGTTATTAGGAAAACTCATTCTAGGACTGAGAAGCCATCCTGATGTGATAGAGAGATGTGTTCCCACTTGATTAGATGTAAGGGCTGAACCATTCTGTCATGGCTAAAGTATTAGGTTCCTTCCATGTCAGATGTGAGTGCTGGCCGTTCCGACGAGTAGGTCGGATGTAAGGGAAACTGCCATTCTCTAGGAGAATGGAGGCACCTGGTCAGTTACCAGGTAGCTCAGTCGAGGACTAGGTTCCATTCTGATATGACTGTGGGATTGGTTCCTACAAGATCAGATATGAGTGCAATCCCTTCCATCATTGTGAGCAGGAGGTGTTCCCGCCTGGATGGATGTAAGTGCGGAGCCTTTCCACAGATGATAGTAGGTGTGTCCTATCATGCTGGTGGATGTGAGTGCTATTCCTTTTCACAAATGATAGTAGGTGTGTGCTATCATGCTGGTGATTGTAAGTGCAGTTCCTTTTCATAGATGGTAGTAGGTGTGTCCTACCATGCTGGTGATTGTAAGTGCTGAGCCTTTCCATAGATGGTAGTAGGTGTGTCCTACCATGCTGGTGGATGTGAGTGCTGTGCCTTTCCACAGATGATAGTAGGTGTGTCCTATCATGCCGGTAGTTGTAAGTGCTGAGCCTTTTCATAGAAGATAGTAGGTGTGTCCTATCATGCTGGTGAATGTGAGTGCTGGGCCTTTCTGATATGATTATAGGATTGGTTCCTACATGATCAGATGTGAGTGCTAAGCATGCCTTTCTGATGAGTAAGTCAGATGTAAGTGCTGGGCAGGCCATTCATACGAGAAGGTTAGATATAAGTGTTGAAGAAGACCTACATGGAGGTTAGGCCTACAAACAACATGAAAAAGGGTTGGCTCTGTAGAACTTCCCGTGATGAGAAGAATCATGAGATAGCACCCGTGATGATCTAGATCGAGCGATGATCCAGATCCAGCAGTGATGATCCAGATCCAGTGATGATGTCCAGTGATGATCTAGATCGAGTGATGATCCAAATCCAGTGATGATCCAAATCCAATTATGATGTTCCATGATGATCCGGATCGAGTGATGATCCAGATCCTAAGATGAATATCACTTGAAGACGAAGATGAATTGAATACTAAGAAGACTTGAAGATGCATGACGAGATGATCCAGCTGATACAGAGAAGAAGACCAGTGCTGAAAATTGTGTCAAAAGAATACCTTCCTAGTTAAGAGGGAGTGTTGATGTATTTGTAACTTCAGAATGTATTCATATATGTATCTTATGTATTGTAACCCGATGTTTATTTCGAGATGTATCTATAATGTAATTGATTCATGTTGTCATGCCCCGATGTTTCGATTGGGAGGATCAATAATGTAAACAAGTCATGTCAAGTCATTGTGGGTAACCCTCAGATTGTCTAAGGGTTAAAGTCCCCGCAGTTCTGAGGCACTAGGGTTATTAGAAACTCCTAGTAGAGGTCAACCTTGGTAGGGTTTTAGTCATGTCGGGATTAGTATAAATAGAGATATGGACTCTCTATTTATCACACAATTCATACACACTGAAGTGTAGCGCATAGTTGAGGAAGGAGAAGACACTAGGGCTAGACAAGAAGAAGATTACTGCTATCGAGAGATCACTTACTATTTTGGGCTTTTACTATTTTGGTGCTGATTCTATCTCTGAGGAAGTTGTGGGGTTTTCTCCATTTATGGTTTCCCCAAGGAAAAACACTGTGTTCATTGTCTTTTGTGTTTGATTGTTGTACTTGTTATTCTCTCAGTTAAATATCCTAATAATGCTAGCTTAATGTTGAAAAACTAACATATTTTTCATCATTTTTGTGTGTGATCGCATGTCATTTGGTATGCATGCATAGCAGGTGGAAAGAAGGCTATACATCGCTTTCTACCATAGTGAGTAAATTTCAATGCTAGTTGTGTCCTTTCCAAGGCTTAATCTTCCACCTGTTTATTTTATTATATTTTTACAGCGAAAGTATTCAAACAAGCACAAAATAAAGGACAAATATCTGTTGTCGCTACTATTTGGAAATTACTAGGGATTTCCCATTAAACCGCATTGAAATCTGTGGAATTTGTGAGCAAACGCATGTTACCAACAACTGGCCTTCTTTGCTAGGATTGAAAGCAGTTTACCAACGAGCTAATAAGGAAAATCCACTAGAGACAACCATGGAAACCTCATCCACCAGGTATGGTTCAATATCCTTCTCCATTTTACAATGTATTTTGGACTAATCAACAAAATTGACAATATCCTTCTACGAATTGGCAGGAATGGGCAACTCAAAAAACCCAAAGTCATAATTGCCAACAGGGTTGGCGAGGCCCTTTGGAAACCTACAACAGTCAACCCCACAAAATCTTGAACATCATCAACAATAGTTCCAATTGACCCAACAACAATTACAGCTACTTTTAAATGACCCTCCACCAAGACCAGGTTTGAGTAGCTTTCTAATCTACTATTTTTATAATAAAAACCTGAAAGAAGAAATCCATAACATTGGGCAATCTCGGGGCTAGGCATCTAGGATTCAATATCAGTTCGATTTCGATGTTTAGAATGTGTTGGTTTTACCTTCAGCAGCTCAAAAACTCATGAAAATTGTACCCATGGAGTCTATTTTCCTAATGGGTAGGTTATTCCATCATTTTGCAAAGCTTAGCACACGTAGTGGCGTTATTTATGATTTTATAGTGGGTTTATTATCCTTCATTCTCCATGAACATGTAGTAATTAATTATATCTATGTAACTAATTAAATCTATGCATTTTCAACAATTTATAGGTTTGAAGTAGGGCTGTTAAAGAAATTTGCCATGAGTTTGCCTCTTGAGCAATCCCGTCCAAGAAAATTTCAGCAGGTAGATATGAGTTTGGATGGGGAGCCTCACCAGATGTATCTGTAAGTAAAGGACCCACCAAGCACAGCTATGCCTCCACCACCATCAATCCTGCTCTGATAGTCATTGTTGTAGTTCTAGACCGCTTTACTGGTGGTAAGTTACTACAATATTTTTGCCAAGTATTGCAAAGATTCTCGATGGAGACCATTTTTCAGGAGGATACGTAGTGCAAGTTTCTTCCCCTTGCAGAATTCATGTTTGCACATTCAGAAGGGATGAAGGAGTTTGAAGAGTGCAGTCCGATATCGCCCAATTCGACTGTGGATAACACTATGGCGTTCCACACTTCGTCAGGATCTAGTGCGAGTGGAGGAATGGAGTGCAAGACTTTGGGATGCATAGACACAATAGAATTTGTGACATAGAGATGAAGTGGATCCATCACTAGCAGGACATTGTAGAGACCGTGCATTGCAGTGACCTGATATGGCGGTCCTTCAATCGGAGAAAAGGCATTCCTCGGCAATCTCTTGTCTATTGATTCTTCTTACACGTGGCTTCTTTGTCTCAGATGGTAGGTTAACATTTAAGAGGGCAGGTTAGCATTTAAGATGTTGATAGGAGGCAGCTCCTCATAGGCTGTCCACAGATGATGAAAGCCCGAGGAGGACCGCCCCTTAATAACACCTTCGGTGTAATTAATTACACTTATTCCATATTTATATTAGATACATAGGTATTGGTTGTAAGGAATATTTCACCTTCACAAATTCTTTATGCATATTAATTCTCTCTATCATGTTGTTTCTTTATTATTATTGCTAATCCCGTTCGAGGAACCTCTGAGTTTTAGTTTCACTAGTTTGTAAGCCATTTCCATATTTACTTTTTCAATTTTCTTTTAGTTTGCTTTGATTTCCTATAGTTTGATACGTGACTAGAATCCATTGAAGGATAAAAAACTAAAAGTTAGCTACTCATGATTAATCACAAGAACATGCATACATGAAATATTGTGATCTCGAGTCTTTATAGCACTGAGTTAGTCTTGTGTCCCAATGAATGAACCCTTAGTGTTTATTTTATTGTTTGCATTTAAATTTCGAAATGTGGATTTGAATTAGTTGATGACATTAGTTGTTAGATTAAGCTAGATTAGGATTTAATCATGCATTTCTAGTGACCTCTTCTCGCAAGTTTATGAACTCCTGATTGATAATTTTATGTCAAATATTTCGTATATAATTAACCCAAATCTTTTTGCATTGTTGTTGGGGAGACCCTAAAGGTATTGGAGCATTAGTAGTTTACTTTTCTTGTGTTTTCATATGTTTTTTGTTTCATCAGCATTTATGACTTAGAGGAGCATAAATAGTAAAACAAAAAGACGACCTCACTATAGAATTTATTTGGTGTAATATCCCGATGCATCAACTTTAGTGGGTCTCTCTAAGCCCTTGTCAAGTTGGTGGAGTATGTTTTCTTGATTTCTAATTTGTGGAAAGAGGAAGCTAAATTGTGCAAAAGGATAACTTGGTGGTATTAGGATCTCAATAGCATAAGAGCACTCACGTACATGATTGTTTCTTTTTGTTTAAGTTTGCTTTGAGTATTGTTTTATCTTTGCAGTTAGTTTTATTTCATTTTTTTAAAGAATTTTTTTATGGTGTAAGAACCCCTATACTAATCCAATTGTGAGTAGGATATTTAGACCAACAGAAGAATTCAAATATGCTCAAGATCTTGTTCGGTGGAGGAGGAAATGCCATCATAAGGATTGTTTCAAATCCTTGTCCAAAGTTCAAAATTATCTCTCGGGATGAGCTTTTATCTATGGAAATAGTAGAGGGTCAAAGGATCCATGATCATACTCCAAAGGAGGACAATATAGAAGTTTATCCTAGTAGTCCCTATGAGCATATAAAGGATATCAACTAATCATGGACTATATGAAATAGAGAATAGACATTGGAGCCTGATATTGAAGAATTACTTGCATCTTTATCACCATATCCAGATATCTTTTGTATTTAGGAGTTTGAAGAGTGGAATTCTGAATAACTTTATAGCACAATAACCAAAGAAGAGAGCAAATAATTCAAAGGCTACATCGAAACGTGGTTCCAAACAGTCACTGGGTCGCAATACCACTCCATCCTTCAATAGTTCTTGGCATTATCTCCACAAGAACAATTGGTTCCTCATATCCAAGCAACCATTGAAATTTTTTTTCCAAATTTGGGTATGAGTATTAAAGGGATGTGTATACAACAATTTTTGTTCTCTTATTCTTTCTTTGTTTATGTACTTTTATATTTGTTCATATACCATCATTAGCTCTCTTGGCCACCTTTAGCAATGCTTTGGATCTAGTAAGGACTGATCATGTTTTCCTTGGATACTTGTCATTTACTAGTGATTTGGTATGGTCATGTTGTTGTAATTGCCTACTAAAGAAGTGATGTTTCAGGTTCATTGTTATTACAATTTCAGGTTGAAGTACATGGTAGTTGTGGAGAGATGAAAGACTTGCAGATAAGTCTCAAGTTTATACACATCATGCAAGAAAAAATCAAGTTGAAGCAAGTAGGTCTCGCACGTGGTTCGATATAGGATCATGGTCAATTAAATGTGATCTTGCTGGTCATTATACATCATTTTGGTCAAACTACTGAACGTGTTCATGGTTTCGTATCCAATCCGTGGATCAGTGATTTTGTATCCAACACAACAATTACAGAACCCTTCAATGATTTGTAATCTATTAGGTCATCCAACAGATCTGTTGTTGTTCTTAAATATATTTTAGAACTACTTCCACTTTTCACGATATCAACAATTGGATTGGCTCACGAGATCCTTTGAAAATCAACAAATAAGCTTTATTTGGAAATCGGTTGCAACTGTCCACTTTTTTTTCATAATAATTGATGTGTGTGTTGATGTATAAAACTTTGAATCTCCTCTAGGGGAGTGTAGCCATAATTTTACACAGATCTATTGAACACTATTGCAATCAGATTCTCTTATATAAAACTGTTATTTTCCTGATTCTAGATGTGTTAATCAACTTCGTGTGAGTGATTGGCTTGTCCAACTCCTGTCTATGAAGGAAGAGACCCCTTCTGATGTCGTGATGTTGTAGTTGGGATTTCTTTATTCATGTAGTTCGTTAATTGATTTGTTGTGTTGCTTTCATAATTCAGTGTGTTGATTATAACCAGGTGTGAATTTTTAAATTTGAATACAATTGGGTAGTGCAATTGTTTTATTGTTATTATTGAATGCTGGGGAATGCATAGATTGTGAATGTTGGATCTACGAAGACAGTTATGTGGTGAAGGGTTGCATTAGAAATTTCTTAGAATTATGTTTCTAATTGGTAATGATAGAAGCATGTTGTTAAATCTTGATTAATCCATTTTGATTCAATTTTTGTTAGTTGTTGGGTCCATAGAATTTATTTTTGCAGAATTTTAGAATCATTTAAATTAGATCTTAGTCATTGAACTTCCTTTCATAGCATAATGAGATAATTTGTTTTATTTGATAGCCATTGCTTCTAGTTTATTTGATTATAATGCTTTTTGTAAGAGTTACTTCATTAAGAAACCATTCACCAATAGTTGCATTTTAATCTAGCTTTATCAATCCATTGGATTCCTCTATTTGAAAATCATTCAGATTATAGTGTTTGACGTAAACTTTGTTAAGTAGCTCATAAGCCTTTAGGGCCATGGGTTGATAATTCATGCACATATTTCATTTACATCTTAATTAAAAGTCTAAAAAGAAACACTCGTCATTTTGGTGTTGTTGTCGGGGAGCTACCAAGGAAATTGTAATTTTGGTTGATTGTACTAGTTTCATGTGTGCGATTTTCTATTTTATTCTTGGAGTGTGTTGTGTATGATATTTTCTAAAGATAGTATTTTGTGATTTCTGAGCAGGGACAAGTAAGATGCACTAACAATTCCCTTGGACTATTGCTCATCACAAGTCCTTATGACTTTGAATCATGCTAAGAATTCATGAGTAGAATACGAGATAGTAGAGGTAGGATTGTATATGCATACAATACCCCCCCAGACACTAACCGTACAGGAAGCACAGGAATATCAAACATAGGAGGGTGCACTTGGAGGAGGCCACCTTCTAATATCATTCCTAATCAATAGAAGCCTGAGCATTTTTCCACTCCCACCGACAGAACGGTTTTACCAACACATATTGACGAGGATCTGTCAGTGAAAATATTTGCTCAAGAAGAAGATTTTTTTCAGGACAGAGAAATTTTCAATAAATTAAGTGTTGACTCTCCATTGTCAGCTGTTATAATATTAAAGTCAAGCTAAACTAGTTAACCTATCTAATCAACCAACAACGTATCATAAAAGATAAGAATAGGAAAAGAAAAGCACAAGAGAACACCGATATACATGGTTCACCTTAATGGGTTACATCCACAGGAAGGTAGTCTTCTATTATCTCTAGAATTTATTCTCCAATATTACAAGAGAACAAAGCACAAATACCCCAAAGAATATAGATGATGTACAATATTGTCACAATAGTACCACTACTACATCAAGAATACATGATTATGTAGAGACTCACTTGAACCTATTATATATTAAGAGATGAAGAGGAATTACTCTCACATATTGCATGTGGGATAATATACTTCTCCAAAATAACATCTCTTGATAGAATACCATGGAAAAATACTCTACACAAGTAAATACAACACCATATAACTATGGGTTAAATGTATTAGTCTTTTACATAATATTATAGACAACTTCCAACATAATACAAAGACATTATTACCTTCCAAGGAATATAATATATTCCAACATCAGCTAGTTAGCTACATTGGAAGGTTTTTGGGTAAATATGGATAGCATGGGAGAGCACATTCCCACCAAGGAGGAAACCAACCAAGGAGAAACCAATGGAGTAGAATGAAGTATCATAACGAATACCTTTGAATTCCCAATCAGAAATCTTGGGACTACACTTAAAAACCATATGAAGTACATTCTGCATTCGGCATTGCCAAATTTTCATTGTAGGGAAAGTGAGTACCCAGACACCTTTATGTTTGAATTTGATGTCCTTTATAGAAGATATGATTACGTTATAGATAAACTAAAACTAAAACTCTTTCCAGCTACATTGAAAAACCTAACACTTAGGTGGTTCATGGGGTTGGGAGGAGATAACATCTCAACCTGGGCCCAGATGAAGAAAGTATTTCTAGATAATACCAAGAATATTGCAAAGATAAGGATCAAAAGGAAGCAATTTTTAAAATGACCCAGCAAGAGGACTAAGACTTAGAGGACTATGTGGAGAGATTTTAATATAATTTCCAAAGATCAAGACATACTGTGTTAAACGATAATACATTGAATATTTTTCTCTTATGATGAATTAGAGATGTCTGCATTAAGTTTCTAGATTTAATGGGTGAATGGGATGTGTCCTTACTAAAGTATGTAGAAATATGAGATCTTTACAGAATATATTCAAGGAATTTCTCCAAATCAGGAAGAGGGATCAAGGACGCAATAAACAAAGCCACCAATACTTTAAGGGAAGGAGTTTTAAGGATGGAGATTGGTAACCTCTTGGAGGATTTTAAAACCGATATACTCAACTCTCTGAGTTATCAGTTGGATGCACTTCAGGAAAATAAAAGGCAAGAAGAGGAAAATCGAGCTTTGGCCATTTTTTCCCTAAATGCAGAAAAGGAACTCTCTTAAGAGCTTCTAACTAGACAAAGTGGAAATCTGCCTTCTATGTGACCAGGATCATCCTACAAAATACCGCCCCTCGCTTCTGGGACTTAAGGCTATATATGCAGAAGCAGGGACATATGAAGAACCTACTTGCTTCATATCTCAAAATCTCCCATGGAAACCTCGACCCTCAGGTACAGTTCTAGATCTTATGCAATCATTAAATCCTTATTGGAATAATGCGCAAATACACCAACCACAAGTATCACAATCTCCACAAGTTCTACAAAACTCCCAATCTTGGTATTTTCCTATGCCACAAAAAACCTGGGCACCCCCATACTCACATTACAACCCTTGGAAATAAACAACAGCCTCCTCAAATGCAAACCCCCCAATTCCAATTTGCACCAGTACAACCATTAATGTAACCTCCTCCACAACCCCACTTAAAACTACCATTGAACAATCCACCTCATAGACTACTTCTTCATGCACAGTGGGCTCCTAACTCCAATAATAAGGTTGGAAAACCTGTAATGGTTGCTAAGATACCAATTTAGCTAGCATATTCCATTTCCACAGTGGACTGCCATGACATCCAATTACGTTCTGGTAAAAATATCAAGATAACTTTTCCCATAAGTACAGAAGAAGAAAATGAAGAAACACCAGATACCTCACTAATTCAATATGAATATAATCTCCCACCCATCCCACTAAGGAAACCACAAGAAATAGAGAAAAAACAATATCCACCATACCCTGAGCGCTTAATTATAGAAAAACTAATTCCTCATTCGGAATTCGATATCCTAGGGGAATTTCGAAATGTTTGTGTGAAAATTCCATTATTCCAAGATATTAGAGACATTCCCATTTAATCCAAATCCATTAGAGAGTTATGTTTGAGGAAACCAAGCAGAAAGTGGAAGGATCCCCCAACAATCCATGTAGTAGGATATTTGGAAAAATGAATGATGGGGAACACTCTTGGTGCTAAGTAATCTGACCCTAGTATTCCCATTGTCAAGGTGAAAATAAATTTCATGCCCCTCTCCAAGACACTGATATATATGGTAGAATCCATTAATGTCATGACTAAACAGACGATGGAGAGACTAGGCCTCACAAGTCTTCAAAAAACTACCACTATTTTACATTTGGATGACCAATATTCTTTAAACCCAAAAGGCATTATAGAAGGCGTTATCATTTCAGTGGATTCATGGGAATATCCAACAGATTTTATGGTTCTGCAGAAAAAATCAAATTTGGGAGGCTATCCTTTTATTTTAGGACGACCATGGCTGGCCACAGTTGATTCCTATATTGGTTGTCAATTAGGAACATGCAGATATCCCATGGAAATGTTGTTAAGAAACTTAGATAATATCCCCCTGTAAAGCCAACAATACAACAAGAAATCCCATTATGTCTAGAAGATGAGGATTCCGACCAAGTAGACAAAACAACCAACTGAGGATGATCTGATCAGTTATCTTATGACAAGTTCAGTCCCTTCTATAGATTTTATGGAGTTGTTCAGCCTAGTGTGTGTTACCCAGCAAATTGACAGTATCTCAAGTTCACCTATGACCCCTAATACTAATTCCAAGATCCTTACTGATTTTGCGATTAAGGAAGTAGAAATTGAACCCGATAAGACATTAAATATCAGCTCCACATTGTGATATCAACAACCATAGATGATCATATTTGTAATAAAGAAACATAATACTGCATTTTCCTGGGATTACAATGACATGAGTGGTCTCCACCCTGATTTGTGTACACATCATATTTATACAAAAGGATACTGCAAACCTATTAGGAAACCTCAGTGCAGAATGAATCCTGCATTAAGGGATGTGCTCAAAGATGAACTCCAAAAGTTGTTGGCTAAAAATTTCATTTACCCTATCTCAGATAGAAAATGGGTGTCCCCACTGGTCATAGTTCCTAAAAAGAATGAAAAATGGCGCATCTGTGTCGACTATAGAGAATTTAACAAGGCTACACATAAGAATAATTTTTTGTTACCATTTATTGATCAGGTGTTAGACATACTCGCAAGAAGAAAAAATTTCTCCTTCATGGATGGATTCAATGACTACAATAATATCAGTATAGCTCCGGAGGATCAAGAGAAACTGACATTTACATGCCCATAGGGAACCTTTTCATACAACATGATACCTTTTGCATTATGTAACACCCCCGTCACATTCCAACATGTTGTCCTCAAAAATTTTGCAGATCTTATTCATGATACCATGGAAGCCTTCATGGATGATTTTACCTCTCATGGTGGTGATTTTGAAGAAGCTTTGAATAATCTAGAAAAGGTACTCACACGATGCAAGGAAGTGAACCTACTCCTCAGCAACGAAAAGTGCAGGATGGTGCTAACACAAGGAGTTATTTTGGGTCATCTTATAACTCCAGATGGAATCAAAGTAGACCCAACAAAGATTGAGGTAATCCTTAACTTACTGGTCCTGCGGTCAAAAAAAGAGGTACGTAGTTTTATTGGATATGCAGGTTATTATAGATGATTTGTTCAAAACATTTCAAGGATTGCTACTCCTTTATTGATGATCTTGTCTAAAAAAAAATAGTTTGAGTGGTCAAATTTCTATCAACTAGCTTGGAAAATAGTGAAACATAAAGTCTCTACATCACCCATCCTACGAGGACCTGATTGGTCCCTACCATTCCTAATATCAACAGACACTTCTGATACTGCCATAGGAGGATTATTGGAGAAACAAGAAGACCATAAACCATATTCCATATATTTCATTCGTAAAAGTATGACTGGTGTAGAATTAAAATATACAATGACCGAAAAAGAATTATTGTCTGTCATTTATTCCATAAATAAATTCTCCCATTACATTATTGGTCACCCAGTAATTGTCCACACTGACCACTCTATTATTAAATAACTCATGAATAAACCTATTACAAATGGCAGAGTCACTCAGTGGTTGTTTCTCTTACAAGAATTTGATATTTCTAATGGATATGCCAGGTAAAAAAACTTGGTTGTTGGTTTTCTTTCTAGAATAATTAACACTGACGAATATCTACCGGTTGATTATGCTTTTCCATATGAACATTTTTTTTCTATATCCACTAATGTACCCTGCTTTGTAGATGTAGAAAATTATTTGGTTGCAAGAAAACTTCCAGTCCATATGACATCAAGGGAAAACTAGAGAATTGTTCAGCGTAGCACCAATTTTTCATTGATCGATGGGTATTCGTTCTATCTAGGACCTGGCTTGGTGATCTGTCAATGTATTCAGGATGGCGAAACTTACCCAACTCTGAGAACCTATCATTATGGCCCATGCGGTGGAAATTTTGCAGACAAACAAACATCCCACAAGATCTTACAATTGGGATATTATTGTCCCTCCATATTCAAATATGCCCGAGAGTATGTATGGAGTTGTGATAGCTGCCAAAGAATGGGATAACCACTACAGTCAGACGAAATGGACTATAGACTCAGCGTGTGGTGGAACCATTTAAGAAGTGGAATTTGGATTTTTTTGGCCCTATCAAACCCCAATCTAGGAAGAAATCATACATTCCAGTATCTACAAACTATGTGACAAAATGGGTAGAGGTCAGTGAATTTTCACGAGCAACAAAATAGGTAGTTTCAGATTTCTTATATGCAAAGATTTTCACTCGATTTTGAGTTCCTAGAGATATTGTTACTGATGGAGGATCAAAATTCACATCTAAACCCATCAAATATCTGACAAAACAGTACCATATTAAGCACAGGTTAAATTCACCATATCACCCCCAGGATAATGAGCAAGTGGAAGGTACAAAAATAGTCTTAGATCTTACACTCACAAAAATTGTCTAACTTCATCAAAGGGAATAGGATGATAGGATATCAGAATCCTTATGGTTCTATAGAACAACATGGAGAAGCATTATAGGTTTGAATCCCTATCAGTTAGTCTACGGTAAGCAAGTCAACCTCCCAGTAGAAATTGAAATTAAAACATTAAGAACTGCATTTCAGTTAGGCATGCATCTATCATAGGCTCAACATAACTACCTACAACAACTTAATGAGCTCAATGAATTACGACTGGTTGCCATAGAATGAACAACCATCATTCAACAACAAAGAACCAAGTGGCATTATCAATTCATAAAAAAAAAAGTATTTTCAAGAAGGTTATTGGGCTCTTCTCTATGAATCCAGGTTCAAAATGTTCAAAGGAAAACTCTGCAATGATTGGTTGGGACCATATGAGATTGATACAATTTATGATAATGGTATAGTATGACTCAAAACTATTGATGATGAAGGGACGCTCCTTATGGAAAATGGTCATCGTTTAAGGCCATATAAGAAACCATTGTCCAAAGAAGCATTCATATGAGATAGTTATCTTGATGTCCAAAAAGTAATGAAAAATAAATTTAAATAATAAAATAATAAAAATAAAATAATAAAATAATAAAAAATCGGCTTGTGAAAATCCCTTTGGGACACGTCCCGTTAAGAAAAAAGGAAATTTTTTGTTTTGATACTAATAAATATGTATCTAATTCTCTACAGGGACACTCTACATAAAATTTGTTGTTTCCCTTTCTCATACATATCCCATATTCCATTCATTTTCATCCCTTTCCATCCTCGTCCTTGGTTTCATTTGGTCATTGATATCCCTTCCCTCACAACTATATGCACTTGTAAGACTTCAAAGAAATTTCACTCCAATCATAACATTGTGGAATCTCTTTCCATTCCACTCCAAAAACCTTTCTGCAATGTTACAAAACCCCTTTTCATTCCACTCTAGAAACCTTTTTGTAACGTTACAAAACCCCTTTCTGTTCCACTCCAAAAACCTTTCCATAACGTTACAGAACCCCTTTCCGTTCCACTCCAAAAACCTTTCTACAACATTATGGAACCTCTTTTCGTTCCACTCCAGAAATGTTTCCGCAATGTCACGACACCTTTTTCCATTGCACCACTACAACCCTTTTCATCAAGTTACAGACTATTTTTTGCATTACATTTCAGTCACCTCGTTTGACCTAGAATCCATTCCTCCATGCGATAGAACTTATATTACCTACAGGGGCCCAACATTATTACCATCGCCAACACATGGAGCGGAAGTATCCCAGTTTGGTATCACATGCAACATCGATCCACTCCATCATGGAATCAATTTCAGTAGCCACTCATGGTCACATCAAATCTTACCTATATTCGACTCCATCCCAAAAAATCATTTTAGATCATCAGCCCAGGAAAGAAAGATACAACAACATAGTACACCTCGTCAACGGAGTGAGTAGGGAGCCTTTGGCCATAATGTTTACTATCTCCATCAATTGGACCATCAAGCACCATGCATTTCTTTTTAGGTAATAGAGGTACATAACCACCTACAATAGGACTAATCACAATTTTACAATCCATTCGTTTAACGTAGGGATGTGCATAGGTTTGGTTGGGGGGAGGAGTTAGAGGTACTTTCAAATATATTTAACCATTGCATAAATAACCGAATGGGTTGGGAAACTTACCATATTCAACCGATCATTAACTTTGCCATTCATGAACCACTAGCAAATCATTATCGAAATAACACTATTGCACCACCCTGTGATTCCATGATAAATTACATTGGGGGGAGCAATCCAAAGTGAACATGAGAATGCAAATATGGTTTACACACATGGAGAACTGAAAACAATCTTTGACCATGCAGGATGGATGAATTATTTTGATAAAATGAAGGAAACGATGTGATTGCAATGGAGTTTGCGTGGACATATGACAGTGCGGTTGCAAAAGTAAGAGGGTTAAAATTTCAGGCGGACAAGTTGACAATTGCAAGGGTCTCTAGGTTACCTCAGGTGGGAGGAAAATGGTCTTAAAGGTGAGTACCGATGAATCCACTCATAGAAAAATTCCTGGAACCTGGTGAGGTAGTGCAAGGAAAAAAAATAGACATGACTAACTTCGTTGTCGGTTCCATGGGACAAGGTGGCTCTCTGCGTGCTCAAATTTATTCCATGTGAAGGTCAGTTTAGTTTGATATTTTCCTATCATTTTAAAATTTTGAGTCATCTAAGACATCACAAATATATCAACATGTTTTATTTTCTGTGGAAATCCCTAGAATTGATGTGTATAATGGTTAAGAACCAAAAGGATCCATACACTAATCTGGCATACCATGGACTGATCAGGTTTTTGGTGGAAGATTCCCTTCAAAAGAAAAATCAGACCTGGGAATCATTCATTAGGAGATCTCCAAGCATCGGGAAGACACTAAAGAAGGGAAGGAAGACATCAAAAAATACCCTTGAAACCCCAAGGAAGAAATCAGTTCATAAAGAAAGCAGGAGGAGTTTTCAAGCTAAAAACCCAAGTAGCTCAACAAAAAGATTGTGAACCAGGTCAAGATTAGGGAATCAAAAGTAACAAAAACATCAAGAAAAATTGATCAGTCAAAATCATGAGTCTGATAGAATACCGAGAGAGTTGGTCACACCAAAAAGCACTAGCAAGATCCAGGAAAAACAAGTTGAGTTGCAAGACCTAGGGGAAAAACAGAAGAAATGGAAGTGGATGATAGATACATTCAAAGGGACACGAGATAATAGGCTGAAGAAATTTCAGCATTTTCTACTGGGAAATTATCAAAGAGCATATGACAAGCAAAGGAAGGATTACTAGAAATTAATGAGGTCTTATCATAAGAAAACTGAAGAAATGATAGCCCTGAAAACAAAAGGGAAGATATTATAAGGACACAAGATGGATACTGTATTGGAAGTCGTGGAATTGGCAAGCGAGTAGAGTGAAGATGTAAGAGATACATTTAGTGACAGAGGAGCAGATATTAGCATGCGGGGAAAGAATATAGAGCTTAATGAGGGATTTGAAACAACAAAAAAAAACAAAGAATCGGGAGATTTAAGAAGATACCCCATCTGATGAATCCTGAATATGGAAACTAGAGGATATGGTAGCCCAGTTATAAGCAACAACAGGTGAACTGGAGGAACAATTGAATCTTTCTAGGGACTAGACAAAGGGGGAAATGTAGGAAACAATGACATAGAAGCTGTAGAAACACGATTATTCCCTTGCTACAAGGATACTTAGTCAGGAGATTCAAAAATTAAAATTTGAAAAAGAGTACATAAACTATTTAGCCCATTCCATGAGGAACTTAAGACATCCTTTGAATATTTACTCTATGTTCTTAAAGGAGAAACTTTTATTTTTTAGGTTGTGAACAGTAACCAGGGGATATAATGACCATATTGAGACAAAGGACTCGTTTATTGAATCCTTTTCCTGAAGTAATAACGAAGAACATCATTTTTTATATGAGCTATATATGCATAATTTGATTATGGTGGATTATGAGGTCTGGGACCCAGATCCTCATGTAGGGGAATTGCAGTTGAGGGCGCTCATGTCCTTCATGAGAAATCAATTGAAGTGGAATAATGCATCAAATTTTGTAGACAATATTGAATGGGAAGATGCTCTTTGGGGAAGAGGTCCCCCCTCACATGAAAAAATGTTTACAACCAGGAACCAAGTTATGTAATATCAAGCATTTGTTACCCTTCTAGATATAGCTCAGACTAAATTTGTTCATGAGTGCATAAATTGGATCCCCTTCCACATATTGGAAGCATTTCTCTGTCTATGAAGAAGAGTTAATGCCTTGAGTCCTGGATTGAAAAGGAAGGATCCTTTCTCTATTAGAATGTTTGAGAGGGACCTGGACATAGTACAAACTTATATTAACTGTTTGGAGGTGCATAAGACTAAATGGATTGCTGATTGGGTTTGGTTCCATTTTCCTATACTGTGGTGTCCTGTGATGGACAGGGAGGATAGTGAATTCTAGAAGATTGTTACTGAACAAAGAGGATTTTATATTGTGGTTGAATAAGGGTATTCTTCCTATAAGTGGAGTGATGAATGCTTAAGCAGCTCTCCGAGCACCCCTATTAGTGGAGAACCATCCTAGTTTGCATGGGAATATGAAAACCTTTTGGTTGGGGGGAGATGAAGGGTTGTGTATATGGAATTTTTTGTTCTCTTATTCTTGCCTTGTTTATGTACTTTTTGATTTTGTTCCTATACCATCATTAGTTCCCTTGTCCACATTTATCAATGTTTTGTCTATGGTAATTATTGATCATGTTTTCTTTGAATACTTGTCATTTGATAGTAATTTGGTATGGTTATGGTGTTTTAATTACCTACTAAATAAGTGGTGCTTCAAGTTTAATGTTATTACAATTTCAGATTGCGGGACAAGGTAGCTATGGAGATATTAAAGAATTGCAGATAAGTCTCAAGTTTATACACATCATCCAAGCAAAAATCAAGTTGAAGCAAGTAGCTCTCATGCATGTTTTGATCTAGGATCATGGTCAATTAGATGTGATCATGTTAGTCATTATACATCATTTTGTTCAAACTACCGAATGCGTTCATGGTTCCATAGGAAATCTAGAGATCAGTGATTTTGTATCAACACAGCAATTGTGAAACCCTTCAACAATTTGTAATCTGTTGGGTCATCCAACGTATCTGTTGTTGTTCCTAAATATTTTTTAGAACTAATTTTACTCTTCATGGTATCATCTCCTAGATTGGCTCACGAGATCCTTTGAAAATCAACAGATAAGATTTATTTGGAAATCGGTTGCAACTATACAATTTTTTTTTCATATTTCTTTATGTGTGTGTTGATGTATTAAAACTTTGAATCTACTTTGAGGGAGTGTAGCCATCATTTTACACAGATTTATTAAACACTACTGTAATCAGACTCTCTTATATAAAACTATTATTTTCTTGAATCTGGATGTGTTAATCAACTTTGTGTGAGTGGCTTGTTCCGCTCCTGTCTATGAAGGCAGGGCCCCCTTCTGGTGACAGGTGTTGTTGTAGTTAGGATTTATTTATGCATGTAGTTTGGTAATTTCTTTGGTGTTGCTTTCATAATTCAGCGTGTCGATTATAGCTAGGTGTGAATTCTTAAATTTGAATATGATTGGGTAGTGCAAATGTTTTATTATTATTATTAAATGTTGAGGAACACATGGATTGTGAACATTGGATCTAAGAAGACAACTATGTGGTAAAGGGTCACATTAAACATTTCTTTTAATTTTGTTGCTAGTTGCTAATGATAGATGCATGTTGTTAAATCTTGATTATGCCATTTCGATTCAATTATTGTTAGCTACTGGTTCCATAGAATTTATTTTTTGCAAAATTTCAGAATCATTTAAATCAAATCTTGTCATTGAACTTCCTTTTGTAGCGTAATGAGACCATTTGTCGTAGTTGATAGCTAGTGCTTCTAGTTTAATTGATTGCAAGGTTTTCTGTAACAGTGATTTCATTAAGACACCATTCACCAATAGTTGCATTTTAATCTAGCTTTATCAATCCATTGGCTTCCTCTGTTTCAAAAATCATTCAGATTACAGTGTCTGACATAAAAAATTTCAGGTATCTCATAAGCCTTTGTGGCCCTAGGTTGATAACTCATGTACAAGTTTCAATTACATCTTAATTAAAAAGGTAAATGAAATACTCGTCAAGTTACAAAAATGGCTTCACTTAAAATATTCCTACACTTGAAAAAGGGGTTTCCTTTTTAGGTAGGTTAAGATTGGAAATAAATAAATAAATGCTGCATATAGTTCTTGGTCTAGTTCCATGTAATAGTGCAATACCTTTTTCATTTTTTTTGAATAAGTGATAACTTTCATACTCAAAACAATCGATGAAGATCATACCTTGCTCCTTGTTAACAATCATTGGGTAAAGATTTACCAGAAATCAGTTTCAAGGGAGTTTGTTGTCCAATCAATTTTTAAATATTCTTTTAGCCGATAGTTAGATCTATATTTTAGTTTTACTTTGTTTAACAATTTTTTGAATAAAGTAAACTATGATAATTGTGTTTGGAATTTTGTGGGAAGGTGGTCTTTTCAATACTATCCTCTACATTCGCATATACTACTGGAATGGTATTTTCAAGAGATGAGAAAAAAATCTTTTTCAATGGGATGAAACACTTAGGGAAGTATCTAACGACATATATTCTCAAAATTTTGAAAATTTATTTATAGACACATTACTTTCTTAAAGTTTTTTCCTAAAGATAATATATTCCTACTTTATCACTAATTGTTTGTTCTATGATTGGTCTTTGACAAGGATTGTAATTTAAGTAACACTTTTAAAAGAATCAGAATATTGATAGATTGAAAGAAAATAAATGAAATTAAATATCAATTCCAAACTGTTTTATCCATAGCTGATAGTTTTTGGATATGATCATTCCTTTTATGCATTGGGATTTCTATTTTTCTTGCTCAAAACGTAGTTTTCGAAAGAAAAGTACCTTGGGAATAAAATAGAATTAAAAGGTCAACACAATGACACCATTGGAAAAACTTGCATATCCTAGCATAAACACCAAAGCATGTTATATGAGAATCTTTATCAAGACTTGCAGAAGAGTTAATGAAGTCTTTTCTCATGGTGAAACATTATTATAACAACATACATGAAGACAATAGTTGGAAGGAATCTAGGTACCTTTTGGTTATTCTTTGGCTAGCCTCATCCATTTCACATTGAAATGGCCCATTCATATCATGTATTTTGAGGGTTAACCCATAAGTTCACTTTGTGTTTGGGCATTTAGCATGTAATTAAAATCAATCTAAAGGTACCATCCTTTTCCTTTAAGGGGATTTTTTAATATTCTCCCCCATCCACTAGTTGCAAAAGCAATATATTTAATACAAATATAAAAAGGGTGGAAGAAATGGGACCATAGTATTCAATATAAAATGGATTTAAGTGGCTAACTCGTTGAGGCTATAGATGTCTACTAGCAGTGGAAACCTTCCTGTGATACTATTAGGAAAACCCATTAGGGCTATGGGCGCTCATTGGCAATGAGACATTCTACCTAGAGAGGTGTTGACCAAACCAGGGAATTTCTCTATACGTATAAGTGTTAATTCATGGTGTCTTCCCAAAATGAAGCATGTGTGGATTGAAGCTAAGGAATAATGAACCCCATATATTTATTTCTAGAGAATTGTCTTAAGACAACCTTAAGACCTCAATTCTTCATTTTCACATCATACCTAAGATTTAATTATCTTAGAAGTGGGGCCCATGCTCACATAGAATTAATAAGCTCAACTATACAACTTATCTATAGTACTTGGATGACTGCAAGAATTTGGGCGAATTGGGCAGTGATAACATGTTTTCTGTTAGTTCATTATTTATTGTGACAACAAACATCTTTTTTCTTTCCTTGTTTAAGGAAAAGAGGAAGAATTCCCCTTTTTAAATATAAAAGCTTTTTTCTGAGCATAAAATTGTTAAGGATTGGTGAAATAGTATGTAATGAGTGATTTGGGATTTATTTTACGTGCGATATTAGTTTTGCATCATTTCAAGTAAATATCGGATGATCTATTCAAAAATTTCTAGATTATTTTCGTATTCATAAAAATTCAGAACTTTCTACACTTCTCAAATTTTTTATAATTTCCAAGTTTGTAAGCATGAACAAAGGTCAAGTTTACGTTATTTCTTTAGCGTAGCATCAATATTTATCTCATCAATTCTATCTTCCTTCAAAGCAATGGTATTGGTTTATTTTTTTCTATTTTGGTATTGTTGGTACAGGAAAACATCTAGGTTCCTGACAATCACTCACATATTTACCACACATTGATTGTGGTAACAAATGTATACAAGTGCTTGGCCTAATTCTCAATATTAATTGGTGGATGGTTGAATATATGTTAGAATCAAAGTTATTTCAATTCATATTGTTGTTCAGGATTAAACACCCTTGTAACCTAGGGTCTAGGGGTTACCAACTTACTACTAACCTTGTAGACAATCAGCTTTAATAGAGTACAGAAAGGAAATAGGAAGAAATTCTTGACTCACCTGATTATCGATAGTTGATCCAAGCTTGATATCCTTCCACTCTGCTTCTCTCCAAAGCTTCCAAGGATGCACCTCCTTCACCTGCAAAGAGAAAATTCTCTAAGTAAAATCTTATACATGTATATATGAGAGGTTAGATAAACAATATATCTAGTGCATAATCGAATATATTCATCAACCACAATACATGAAAGAGACTCAACACAATATTGGAAGAAGAATTCTCTTTATTAACAATCAGCGGATGAGATAAGAGTACAACCCAGGTTCTAAGACAAGGACTCTGAGTTCTGCTACTCCAAGACTTTTGAAGATATACCACCAGCATAACTTTGCTCTCCAAACTTGATTGATTAATGCCCTCCTCAAGGCCTCTATTTATACTTTGGGAAATAGAGTGGCTTCGAAGGTTGATGAGGTTGAAAAAGCTAGGATAGTTAATGATTAGGACCCAACTAATCTCCATTAATTGTGATTTATATTTTTTAATGTCGAATCAAGATGTACGCGACTATTGATATAGGCAACCCGCGTATGACACGTGAGTTTCTTAAAGGAAACCCACATATGCTGATGTACATGGGTTGCAATGGAGATAGTCGCGTACAGTACGCGAGTTGTCAATGGGAATAGTTGCGTATGTACGCAAGTTGTAATGAGGATAGTCTTGTACGCCATTCAACACTTAGAAAAATAATACAGAAAACTAGTTCAAGGGTAAATGTATCTTATGTCATGCCCATCTATAGTGTTTTCAAAAAATTCAATCCTAAGTTGTCCTTTCGTGTATCAACATAAGGAATGTCGGCACTCAGACGGAGAAGTGCCAATTGGGTTGATAACAGATTCCCCCTAATGTGTGAGGTTAGAGGGAAACGATGGCCGAAATACATTATAATAATTATCTTGGAGAACTCAGAAGTCCAATGGAACAGAGGTAGTACCTGAAACAAATACATAATAATGTCATATACAAAGTCATATCTGAGGATTCTATGTTCAATATACTGGAACACTAGCACCTTTACAATATTTGAGTACATCATATAGTACAAGTACAAGACCACATATATTACAAAGGTGGATTGAAGCCACAATATACAATAATGATGAGTCTTCAAAGATCTGGAAGCTGTGTAAGTGACCACAACATAATATTGCGCAACTTAGTCCATAGATATGAAACTAAGGTCTTCGTCAAAAATCCCAAAGAACCAGTACAATCCAAGCCATGTGAATAGATGTTATTGAAGTCAACCATGGATAGGATTCAACAGATTGTCAACCAATAGGTGATAATTGACAACTGAAGCAAAGGAAATTCACAAAAATGAAAGTGAATCCTAAGGTACGATCGTCAAAACTATAGGTGTTCATTGTCAGGAAGTTCTAATGCGAAACCATACTGTGATGAGGAAGACAATAGATCCTCCAACTTATCACAAAAGTGACTAGGAACTAGGTAGAGGAAAGAAGACACAAGTAATAACTGACAAGACAATGATGGAATCAGGATATAGATCAGATATAGGGTTAAGTCCTTGAACAGTGAGCATGACACAGAGATGACCCAAGGAAGCTTTTAATTTTACAGATAGTACAACTAGACTTATCTATCATGTAGGAGACATGATCAGATTCCCCATGTGAAATTGAAAAGAGGAGGAGTAAGAAACTCGAAGTAATAGCTGAACTGAAAGTGAACACTGAGACATGAGTATCGAAAAAGACAAAAGTGCTATGTTCAAGGAATACATGCTACCACTGACTGAGAACCAAAAGAAAACTTCTTCCTTATATTCCCTGTTAAATTTTAATGAGTCCAAGAAATTCAACTCAAGTCTCCATTTTTTGTCAAGCTTGAAGAGAAGAGGGAATAATGCTTGATAGTGTCACTGATTCGTGGATTTTATGAACACGAACTAGTACATGCTCACTTGGCATTTTCATGTTTAGAGAGTCTGAAAACTCTGAAGAAGACTCCAAGGGGGTCCTTTTTCGTCCAATTTAGTCCCTTAGGTTTGGAAAAGTGATAAACTTGTACCTGAGAATACTCTTCTCAATTCCGTAGAAAAGAGAGTTATCCTTTCTCGTATTATTCCACATGGTCCAAGAAAGAGATAACCTACCACCAATGTGTATTCCCACTCACATATTCTTAATGAGCTTGAATGGACAAGTTTACTCGGCAGTCAAGTTTTTTTTGAGGAGTTAGAACTGGGCCTAAAGAAACTCCATAAGGGCAGGGATTCCTATAAAGGGATACCTTGTAAAAAGAGACCAAAATGAGGCTCAATTTGGCATGAAAAATAGCTAAAAAGACTCCCCTGAATCTATGACATTTGCAGCATGAGTATGGGAAGACAATAAGTAGGTTCTAAATGAGGATACTCATGGGAGGAAAGTCCTATCCACAGAAGAACAATGGTATAAACAAGGAACTAGTGGTTAAAGATACCATAGTCCGTGGTCGAAGTGTTAATGTTAGGATTAAGATGGATTAGGTATAAATGCAAAATGTATGTAAAATGACCAAAAAAACCATCCTATATGAGTGAATAACAACTTAAGATGACCATAAACTTGTCACATGGAAGAAAAAATATGCCATTAGTTTAAAACTATGAACTATAGGGAAAAAACCCACTTTGAAAATATTTTTTCTATAAATAGTTCAAAATATGAATAAAAAAGTCACCATTTGATTTTTAACCAAAAAAAGACAAGTTTTATCTCTACCTTTGATAGCTCGATGTGGACGATTTAGTGGACAATTCTTGAAACCGCAAGTGCCAGGTAAAACTACACTCCATGCTCTTTCATTCAATCCAAGCAATTTATAATTTTGGGCCCAAATTTTATGTTTTCAAGCACCCTCAAAGCATGAACATTGTGTACGCATGTATGGTATGTTAATAGTCGTGTACACGTGTTTTGTACACGGGTTTCCTGAAGGAAAGTCGCGTACAGTACGCGACTTGCCCAAAGGACAGTCGCGTACACCGCGTGAGGTGAAAAAAGAATATATAGAATCAAAAGTTCAAATTTGTATATGAATCTAATGGTTTGAAATTGCTTGGTTATTATATTGAAAGATGGTGCTTGAGTGGAGGGAGAGGGAACATGGAGACATGGACCAAGAATCTCTACAAGATTCCCCCACGGTGAATGTTTTAAGTCATAGTGGGTTATTGAAATTTTTCTATGCCTCACCTATGCGGTCAAATGTCCGCCTCTTAGAGTTTTTGATAAACTATTGGGATCATGATCTTGGCATGTTTGCTTCAAGGCGATTTTCTAGAGGTTACATCAGAAGATGTCTATTTCATTTCTGGTTTATCACTATGGGGAGCTCCGGTGGACTTGGAAGGTACCGGTAGAGGCAGTGACCTCCTAAGTGTACGAAACTATATAAACATATACTGCGAGCCAGGCACTCAAAATAGGGGTAGTTGCATCCATTTTGTTCACATTCGTAACTTTCCCTTATAGGTATTGGCTAGCACTATAGTGAGGGTTGCAGGGTCATCATCACTTCACCTTGCAACTCAGAACCAAATGAGACTAGTAGTGGACTGTATGCAGGGAGTCCTATATGACTGGTGTTCGAGAGTGATCCCGATAATGAGGAAACAACTCTTTGACTGCAAAAGAGGCAGGCAGAAGAATTTTGGTTATTCCAGCATGTTAGTAGCCTTTTTCTTTGAGAGAGTGCTAGGTTTGATTCCTATAGTACCATTTCCATTTCATTCTCCCTGTCAACTTAGGATGAGTAGGTGGGGAGAGATATTCCTCCACCGGGGAGGTGGTGGATTGGTCCAGAGTGTCTATGAAGACGACTTCTACTTTTGGTGGGAATGACAGTTACCAGCCTTGGAGTAGTTTCCATAGTTGGGTTAGATTTCTGAGGTGATACTGACTTTGTCCTCCCTCCTGGAGGAGCATGGGGAGAGTTAGGTATTTTTATTTTCAATATTTTTTTTTAATTTTTATGAATTTTATTTATAAAGATATATACATATGTATAAGAGTTATAATCCTTTTAAAATGTCAAAATGCAGATATTGGACCAGTCTGCCCTGCTAGGCATCCACGCATGTATGTGTGTCCTATGTTGGGAGAGGACCAGGGTTTGATTAGGGTTCTTGAGGGAAATCTAGCCAGGATTACCCAGAGAGTACCTACCTTATGATCATATCCCTACCGTCATGTAGGAGCTAGTGGTTGGTATACCACCTGTCTAGATACGCCTTATGAGGCGAGTAGCGAGAGCAGTACTTGTGTATATAGATGTTGTTGAGGCTGTTGAAGCCGAGGAGGCTAAAGAAGCCCAAGCGCGGGGTGATCAAGATGATCGGGGGGGACCAGGGTTGTCAACCTTATACTTAGGAGCATTTTATGGACGTTGATCCATGTTTTGCATATTATACAGTTATGACTGGATCTGAGGATCATAAACTCGACCTATCTATATGGATAGATATTCACACACACACACACACACACACATATATATATTGTCGGTTTATTTACAAATGTTTTTAATGTGTCCGTTTTATCTTTTTATGAAAAATGTGTTAAATTCCAATCCAAGATATAATTAGCATATGCATCAGTTAATGAATTTTGATTTCTTGGAATATGATTGAATATAATAAACTCAAAATTTCTTTCCAATAACCTAACTTGCATAAACTGATGTAATAGAATAGGGTTCCGCACCTGATAAGCCCAATTGAGCTAGGAAACCACCAACTGAGAGTCCAGTCAGACTTCCAGCTGAGTGATACCACGTGACAAAGCATCCCATAAAAGCTCGATGACAGCCCTATATTCAACGACATTATTGGTAGCAGGACCTAAGCAAGCACCTCCTGATACAACTAACTATCCTGAGGGCGAATAAATGACCCATGCAGCTGAAGCCAAATTATAAGTGTGGCGACTAGAGCCATCAGTGAAACCTACGAACCACTCGGAAGACATCTGTAAAAACCAGTAGATGGTATAAAAAACACAGACCAACGAATTATTGTATATAAAAATACATACAATAAAATACAGGAAAAAATGCTAAGCCTAAGCATAGTACTTTTTCAGGTAGATCCCATTTCTAGGCTCAGGCAGCTTATTCCCTTCAAAATAAATCAATTCATATGCGCCCTTCTTTAACACCTTGGACATGACATAAGGTCCCAACCACATAGACCTGAACTTTCCTAGCCCCAGGGTTTCTTTGTCTTGATCCTAGAGAAAAACAAGCTCCCCTTCAAAGAAAATCCGAGGCTTGACCGATTTATCGTATTGGCTTTTTACCCTATTTTATGAGCTTCGTTTTTTGTCACTGCATCTCAATGCTACTCATATAGATATTCTAAATGTAATAGACGTTATTCCAGCTCATTCATATCACATAACACATGAATATCAATTCTTAAGGATGGGATTTCACATTCAACCAGGGTAACGACTTCCACTCCATGAACGAGTTGGAAGGGAGAAAACCCTATAGCAGTTTTCCCATTGGTCTGATATGCCCAAAGTGAAGGATACAACATGATGTGCCAGTTGGAATGGGCTGTATTAATAGTACGTTTGAGAATAGTTTTCAAATTTTTATTAATAGCCTCGACTTGACCGTTTACTTGAGGATAGAACGAAGATGAATGTTCTTATCTAAATCTTGGCATAGTGGTCAATTCAGTCATCATGCTATTTTGGAAATGAATGCCATGGTCAGTAACAATCACTTTAGGCATACCGAATCATGTGATAATGTTCGAGCAGGGCTCTGTAGCTACAAGAAAAGCTGCTATATCAGAACAAGGAAGTCAAAGGAAATAGTACCTGAAGTGGCCGAGAAGAGAGAGCTCAACCACTGCATTCAAGGAAGCGGTGACGACAGGAGG
The DNA here is from genome assembly GCA_001517045.1 of Pseudotsuga menziesii. Classification (NCBI taxonomy): domain Eukaryota; kingdom Viridiplantae; phylum Streptophyta; class Pinopsida; order Pinales; family Pinaceae; genus Pseudotsuga; species Pseudotsuga menziesii. The sequence goes on from LPNX010928028.1 coordinate 156,062, forward strand.
GCTCAGCTACCCTCATAAATGGAAAAGGAGCAACAGGATGAGGTATTAAAGGCAAAGGATAGAAGGGGAGCAACCGAGGAAGTGGTGCCCCATACCCACGATCAACGCCAAAAATTGTGGAAGACTGCAGAAAGCTGTAGTGTGACCAGTAAGCGGCAGTTCAAAGTACAGTTAGGCCGACTGTCACAGTTAGGGTTTTTGGGTTACTGTTGGGATAGGACCACATTGTTGTATCACAGTGAGACCTTCGGGCCACCTACTTAAGCATGTATTTTTTATTATAGAAGGTTGGTCAGTTAGTTAGATAGTAGATAGTTAGACAGTTGGTTGTTTCTAGTTATTATCAGTATTGTAAGACATTGAGAAAGAGTCAAGCTCTGGTTCTGTTATTAAGTTTGTAGTTATCTTACTAAACCAATGGCCGATTCCTTGAGCATGAATGTAACAATCCGCAGGGATTGAGAGAGAGAGAGAGAAGAAGATATTGTAAGAAGAAAGCATTAGAGGAAGAGAAGAGATCTAAGAGAGAAGGGCTCCCAGCTGTGTGCATGGAGTTTCCCAGAAGATCTCAAGCTACATAATAGGTTGCAGCAAAACTGTGTACTCTCTCAAAATATAATAAAACACAGCTCCTGTGGACGTAGCTTCCCCCTTGGAAGTGAACCATGTAAAATCCATGTGTTGTGCGATTGTTTCATGTGATTGTGCTATATTTATGTTCTATCTGTTACTCGTTACATGAACTTTGATCATTACTTAATGAATGTATGTATGCTATTCTTCAGTTTACAGCAATATAGAAGGTTAAAATATGAGTTGAATGTGTCAAGTATTCTATATATGAGTTTATTAGTGCTTGATTCACGACAACTAACAGTTATAGTGTTAAGTAACTTCTGTATATTCAGTTCAACAAGTTGAGCGTAGTTGATGTTAAGCGTGTTAAACTGTAGAAGCTTAAGTGAAGTCATTTAACACCATAATGAAGGTTAACTGAGCTACTATACCCAGGGAGAAAGCCTCTGGACCTTGAGATTTGATGAGCATATTGAGTCTTTCTGTAGGAACTATCGCAGCGTAGAAAGGCGATATCGCACTGTCGGAGGAGCTGTGGTGTGAGATATCGCAGGCTAAGAGTTGAGCAGAAGAGAAGGTTTGCGCATCGTCCTGGAAGCTGTGATGCGATAAGAGCCAGTCGCATAGAAGAGTCAGCTAGGAAGAGGGAAACAACCCTTGCAGAGAGAAATCCCATTGGTTAACTAGAGTCAAAAGAACCTAGGATGCTACAGAACCTGGTTGAGGAAACTTGATTCTTCAACCACCCCATCTAGGATCACTTCGGGTGAGACTTCAGGCCGTTTTGCGGTCTGTCATCAAAAGGTCCAATGAGCTAGGGGTTTTGTTGGTACATTACAGTAAACCCGGGTCTCCCAAAGAGAATCCAACAAATGGTTTCGTCGCCGGTTTTGAACAAACTGAAGAGTTAATGTTATGTTGGCGTCCTACTAAAGAAGAATTTAACCAGTGGGTTGAGTCTAAGGAAAAAGAATTTGCTGAGAAACAAAACAAGATTCCTAGGTTGAGTACAAAGGATTGGCTATAGAAACATATATTCACAGACTTGCATCAGATATTTTTTGTGACCTATGCAAATGAGTTGTACGATTGGTTGTCAAAGTTGAAAGATAAGCACGTATTCAAGAAGAAAAGGAACATTGTCTGGACACCGGAGCTGATTCACACCGTGAAGAGTGTAGATAATCCCATTTCACGGGCAGTAGACTTCTGGCTTGCGATTTTACTGGAAGGTTTCATTACAGAGTTTGCAGTTGATCAAAGAAAAAGTTTTAGCGAAGCAGAAAGGTACTTCTTCAAAGGATATCGCGGTCAGTACCTAAACTCTTTAAATTTGTCCCTTAAGATGTTATTATATGAAAAAGGAGTAGTGGATATATTCTCAAATGAATAATTTAAGTAAGTGTAATGTCACAAGAGTTTGAGAGTGAATTTGAAGAGATTGGATGTACATGTAGCGGTAAGAAATATAAAGTAGATTTCAGATCTTCCTTCTTTGAAGACAGTTCAGATAGTACTAGAGAACAGAGTCAAAGTAATAGAGAAAGAACATTAGGGGGTATCCCTTACCACCCTTATACCCCACAGAAACCTACTGAGACTCAGAATAATCCCGTAGGAACTCCATATAGTAGTTCACACATAGTACATACTACCTCTACACCACATACATCTACACCGCCAAGTGCTAGTAATACAGCAAATCAGAATCCACCACGTAGAAACAGAATGGGGGATGAAATGAAATTACCTACCTTTAGGGGTACAGGGCCAGAAGACCCAGAACAACATTGGTTCCTATGTGAAGCTGTATGGACCATTAAACAGATCCAGGTTGACAATACCAAGCTTGTCCAGTTGGCCACTACACATAGAGAACGAGCTTTAACATGGTATATGAAGTATACATCAGCGCAGATCAGAACACTTGTAGAGGTCAGGACTGCAATGATTAAATAATTTAAGAAACCCAAGTCTGAGTCACAATGTATTACAGAACTTAAAGATATTAAACAGTTACCCACAGAGTCAGTATGGGATTTCGATCAGAAATTTAAAGCTCTTATAGACCAAGTTAGTTTTGAGTTTGCACCGAAGCAACATAAGGAATGGTTCATCGCAGCACTGCTCCCTCATATCAGACTTCCATTAATGCAACATAAAATCCATACACAGGATAAAGCATTGGAGATGGAAATGAAACTAGAGGCTTAGCCTTTAGTTGAGACTAGTATAGGCATGAAAAAGTTACAAAATCAGTTAGCCAATCTCACTTTACAGCTACATGAGATTAAGAAAGGAAAAGAGGTTGCACAAGAATTATCGTGTACAAAGTGTAAAGGACATGGCCATACCAAAGATAACTGTCCAGTATTTGTTGAGTATCTAGCAAGTGGGGATCCTAACCCCTTAGTACAGAATCAAGGGCCATGGTGTGAAATCTGTAGAACAAGAGGACATAGACCATAGGAATGCCCCTTACTTTAGAAGTATGTACAAACTCCTAAAAATTTATACTGTAACTTCTGTAAGTCAGTAGGACATGTTGAAAATAATTACAGAGCTTATGATCTCATGATAGAGAGAAAACATGACTTCCACAGAGTCTAGTCAGAGACATCAGGACCAGCAGCAGGACCACGGCATGAACTGACTCGTGATGGCCATGGTGGAGGATTCAGAGGAAGAGGCCGTGGTGGAGGCTTTGGCCGTGGTCGTGGACCGATTGTTTGTTACAACTGTGGAGCAGTAGGACATTATGCCAGGGATTATCAGAACCCTACTACAACATGTAAGTATTGCAAGTCCTATGATCATACTATAGAAGAATGTCCTATCTTGATAGCCAAGATTAAGGATCCTAAGCCAGCAGTAAACCAGAATATTCAGCTTATTGCTGCTGAGTAGAAAGAACCAGAACCAAGCATCAATGTTGTGAATCATAGTGGTGCTTCTACTAGTAGTACATCGCAGGATGCCAAAAAGAATACAGGTCCGAAGTGGGTGCACAAAGCCACTGATAAACCTACACCGCTTGACCTGCAGAAGAACAAAGAAACATTTCAGCAAGCTAAAACTTTCTGTACTGACCCTACACTACCAGGATCATAGGTATTTCCTCATAGGGGTGTACCACAGAAAAAACCTTGTGACGTTAGTCCTGTGCAGACATCACAGGCCACCACATATGGAAGGTGCGAAGAGGATGAGTTGACAGGAAGTGTACAATCCTTCCTGCGGAGCTGCTTGAAACTCGTAAGAAATGAGAAAGTCATAGGAGAGCTTCAACGCATCGTAGATCAGTATGAGCAGTCTTCTTTCGTGAGCAGTACCCATCATGTTGTTCATAATATTATGGGCCATACAAGAACAGGAAGAGAAATGAGACTCACAGCACAAATTGGAGAGTTTGAAATGGATGAGGTAATCCTAGATTTAGGATCGAAGGTAAATGTTCTTAATAAGCAAACATGGGAATAGATGGGTAGTCCTAAGTTAGCCAGATCACCTATCCATTTGCGATTAGCCAATCAACATAAGGTATCGCCACTAGGTCGATTACCGCAAGTACCAGTTGATATTGACAGAGTTCGCAGCTTTGCAGATTTTGAAGTCATAGAAATTATCGGTGATAACAGATTGTATCCAGCTTTATTAGGTATTGATTGGGAAATTGATAACATGGTTGTTATTAGTTTGAAGAAAAGGCAAATGACCTTTGAGGATAAACATATCCGTGTCATCGCACCATTGGATCCTTTTTAGGGTCCTCGATATATTGAACCTATCATAGCAGAGGAAGAGGTGCGTAATATGGAGAGCTTCTATTAGATGACTGCTAATCAGAGTGATTATATCAATCCCACCACAGAAGGAAATATTAGTTGGCGATGCAACAGCTCATGCACATCGGATTCGGATGTTGGTTTAGAAAATTGGTAGAATAGACTTTATGAAGTCTCATCTCGTAGATGTGCGTTTATGACTAAGTCACTGCGATGGATTGGCACAAAGGTTAAGGATATTTCGTCGTTTGATGGCTTAGCAGATGTCAATGAGTTTTTACAGCAGTTTGAGTAGGAAATCCCTCATGAGTAGAGGATGGCCGCAATTGACCTTGTAGTAAGAGCCACACCTGCAAGATCGTGGCATGCACATAAAGAACATATCGCATCATGGGATGATTTTAAGAGATTGATGATAATCAGATTCTCTAATGACAAGGAGTGTTTACAGCAGAAATATACAGGAGAAAGTGACCCCAGGTCACATATCAACATTTGTGAACAGAATTGGTCGGACATTCTAGAGGATGAATGGGGTCACCTATTCATTCACACTTTGGACATAGTCCCAAGGAACTGGTACATTGAGACAGAGTTGCGCAGAGGAACGATTACATGGCCAGTTATGATAGGGAACTTTTTACTCACTTTCACTTTTGAATCTGAGTATCCAACCATTGATCAGGCTCTAGACATTATAAAGACTAAGATATTTGATGACTATACCCTACCAGTGTATGCTCAGCCTGATTGGGCCATCCAGTTAGAACATGCACTAGAGTGTTACAACTTCACAGAAGAGCCAAGTGATGAGGACGACAATCCTCACAGTATCAATATCCCAGAGTCAAAAGGGACTGGCGAAGTTGATGGACCAAAGCTAGAGATTACAGCTGTCACAGAGCCTATTAAGATTAAAAAGATCAATATTGGCACAGAAACAGAACCCAAGTTTGCCTCTATTGGAGACTATTGGGATGATGAAACAATAGGACACATTGTAGATTTGTTACATGAATATTAGGACTTATTTCCCACTAAGTTTATAGAGATCAAGGGAATAGTAGGAGATTTGGGAGTCATGAGGATACCTTTGAAAGAGGATGCTAGGATAGCTAAGCAGCGTCCATACGGATTAAATCCTCGTTATAAATAAAGAGTTAAGGATGAGATTGATAAGATGCGAGCAGCAGGCATCATTGAGCCCGTAGAAGAAAGCGAATGGGTTAGTCCCATGGTACTGCAGGAAAAGAAAACTAGAGGAGAAATCAGAATTTGTGTCGATTAGTGTAAACTCAACAACGCATCACTTCATGACCCATTTCCGACACCTTTTACTAATGAAGTTTTAGACCATGTGGGAGGAGAGGAGATCTACTCATTCACTGATGGCTTTTCAGGCTATCACCAGATAAGAATCCATCCAGAGGATCGACATAAGACCACCTTTGCGACAGAATGGGGCTCATTCCAGTATATGGTAATGCCCTTTGGTCTTAAAAATGCACCAGCTATTTTTTCTAGAGTAGTAGTTGCTATCTTTAAGGAATACATCCATAAATTCTTAGAAGTATATTTTGATGATTGGACTGTATTTGGATTAATCAAAGACCATATAGGAGATTTAAGGCTCATGTTAGAGAAATGTAGGCAATATCAGATTTCTCTTAACTTGAAGAAATGTATATTCTGTGCACCATTTGGTATTTTGTTGGGTCATATTGTTTGCAGACAAGGCTTGATGGTAGATCATGCAAAGATTTCCATTATTGTAAATTTTTCAGCACCCAACGCAGTCAAGCAATTGAGGACAGTGCTTGGTCACATAGGGTATTATAGAAAATTCATCAAAGGCTATGCAAAGATCACAGCACCTATGGAAAAGCTGTTAAAGAAAGACGTGAAATTCCTATGGACCGAGGAATGCCAGCAAAGTTTAGACACTCTTAAAGAGAAGATGGTCACAACACCCATCTTAGCATTTCCAGATTGGAACAAGCCATTTCATGTACATGTGGATGCATCTGGCATCGCACTGGGGACTATCTTAACACAGCCAGGAGATGGGGGTATCGATCACCCTATCGCGTACTCAAGCATAAAGTTATCTACCGCGGAAAAGAACTACACCACTACAGAAAGAGAAGGATTAGCTATGGTGTATGCCCTACAGAAGTTCAGGCACTACCTGTTGGGTGCCCCATTCAAGATGTTCACAGACCATTCTGCTTTAAAGTATTTGGTCAATAAGCCGGTGTTAGGAGGAAGAATCTGCAGATGGTTACTCCTATTTCAGGAGTATGATTTTGAAATTATTGTAAAACCACGGAGATTAAATGCCGGACCTGATCATCTGTCGCGAATAGACTCAGGAGAAGAACCAAGTAATTTAGAGGATAATTTTCTAGATACGCAATTGTTTTCTATCTAGATCGTAGATGAGTATTACGCAGATGTTACTCACTTTCTCACTACAAGGTGGGCACCAGTTGAGCTTACTAAGCAGCAAAAGAAACAGTTAGTTGTTAAAGCAGCAGACTTCACTTTGATTGCAGGACATTTATATAAGTTAGGTCCAGATGAATTCCTGCGTAGATGAGTTATGACGCACAAGAAAGAGGCCATTATCAGGGAAGCACATTCAGGTACCCCAGGAGGTCATTTTGCAGGAAAGCCGACTGCTTAGAAAATTCTAGCTGCAGGATTATGGTGGCCTACTTTGCATAAAGACACTAAGGAGTTTTGCATATGCTGCGATATCTGCCAAAGGGTAGGAAAACCTTTGTGGAGAGATGAAATGCCGCTGTGACCACAAATTATGCTGCGAGCATTTGACAATTGGGATATAGATTTCATGGGTCTTATCAACCCACCAGGGAAACGAACTGGTGCGAGATACATCATCACAGGAACAGAATACCTCACCAGGTGGGAAGAGGCCAAAGCAGTAAGGAATTGTGATGCTGCTACAGCTGCATAGTTCATTTTTGAAAACATCATTAGTAGATTTCGATGTCTAGTAATTTTGATGAGTGATCAAGGCACACACTTTTTGAATCCCACTATTGAGGCATTGGCAGAGGAATTTCAGATACAACATCATAATAGCACTCCCTACCACCCACAAGCTAATGGTACGGTGGAGGCTTTTAACAAGATTCTAGAAACTACTCTTACTAAGATTTGTAATAGCCAAAGAGATGATTGGGACCTTAGGGTTAATGTTGTATTATGGGCTTATAGGACTACATGCAAGAAACTTACAGGACACACACCTTTCAGCTTGGTGTATGGACAAGAGGCTGTTATGCCCATGGAATATATTATTCCCAGTTTAAGAATTGTTCAAATTACCGAGATGGCTGATACATATACGATGAATGAAAGATTAGCGTAGCTGCTTGCCTTAGAAGAATACAGATTCATCGTAGGATTTCATCAAAAAGTGCAGAAGGCACGAGAAAAATCTTGGCATGACAGGAACATCAAGAGAAAGATTTTCTAGATAAGAGACCTAGTGCTCCTTTATGATAGCAAGTATGTTAAGTTTCTAGGTGCTCCTTTATGATAGCAAGTATGTTAGCGTAGCTGCTTGCCTTAGAAGAATACAGATTCATCGTAGGATTTCATCAAAAAGTGCAGAAGGCACGAGAAAAATCTTGGCATGACAGGAACATCAAGAGAAATATTTTCTAGATAGGAGACCTAGTGCTCCTTTATGATAGCAAGTATGTTAAGTTTCTAGGGAAGTTCAAGACACATTGATTGGGGCCATATCAGATTCAACAAGTTACAGAAGGAGGTGTCGTTCAGCTTAGTAAACTAAATAGGGAACTTGTTCCTACTTTGATTAATGGCAGTAGGCTCAAGCTTTACAGTGATATCCACCCCACCTCCCAGCCCTAACTCAGAGAACTAGGTGGTGCAGATGTCCAGTGTAGTTGAAAGGAGGCATTGCACCCATAACTAGTCTACACCCCCCAAAAAAAGTTTATATTGCACAAGTCATAGGACGCTTGTGGAGTTTTTGAACGTTGCGGAGTCTCACGCCAACATTTTGGTTCAGGATGATGCGGTGTGACATTGCAGCGAGGCGATGTTCCCCATGCCATGTAGATGATTTTGAAAAGGGACAGAGGGCCAGTCACTTCGCCTTCTGACAAGAAATTAATCTAGATATGACAGGTATACGTTACCCTAGATTTGGAAACAGTACAGTGATTGTCCTAGATTTGGTAAATCTTGGTCGAGACCGGTGCCTACACACAATTTTCGAGGGATATTTGATCAGATTTTTAGCACTTAATGAGCATCGAGATGATGGCTGTTGTCTTATCCATGCAATAAATGTCACCAACAAGTCCATTCTAAGCAACTGTTGCTTTAGAGATTATCACCTTCATTACAAATACACAGATCATTAAAATAGAAGGGTTACTTTTGCGATTTCTGAGAGTTATAGAGCAATTTTTAGAGTTTTCCCTGTGTAGAGATACTCCAGTTACAGAGTGCTAGTTTCCCTATTTCCGCAGCCATTACCAGTCCAGATTATTGCAACAGGTGGTGTATGTCCGAGAAGGAACCTTTATAAGATGTTGTGCAACGATTCCAGCATGGTGGCCTTGAGTCTGCTTTGACGACGCTACCCAGGGTTGTGAAATTAGGTGAACCAAAGGTCAGACAAACGCCAAGGATGAGGAGTCAAGCTTAGACAATAGAGGAGTGTAGCCTAGAGTAGGAAGAAGAAGTTCATATGGCAACAGTATACATCATGCCACGAGTCGAGGATGCACTAGAGGTGACCATTCCCAAGGGTGCTAAGTTTCTTGTTCCACTACCGTCGATTGATCCTCGTGTGAAGAAAGATGGAGAACTGTTAGGATATGTCCCTGTTCTCAAATTTACAGACTATAACCTTGGAGACAGTATGACATATCCTCAGTTTCAGTCGGATCGATATCTTATGGTTCAGAGGAACCCGAGGACCGATGCAGATGAGTTTGTTCCTATGGAACATGTCCAGATTCCTGAGCAGTCAAGCTTGCACAATTTGTTGAGAATACCACATTTTGGACGAGGTGCAGAGGTTAATGCCATGGTGCGTGTGCTACTTTCGTGTGTACATGGAGGTTAACTTTGGATGGGTAACATGATTGATCTAAATGTCGATCTCATACACTGCATCACTAGGATGTCGAAGATCGGTAAGGACCCCCAAATGCATATATCAGGGAAAAGCAAGGATTCCAAGCTACCAGCAAACCTAGTTAACAAGTATAATATATAGAGAGGAGGTCGGGCTTATGACCTCACAACCTTAGCAGATGATACAATCAGATTCACAGCCATTCTTCTTGCAGGTAGACTATTAACTAAAGTTCACCCGGAAGAAGTCACAGGACCAGTAATTCACCTTGTCATACAAGTTGCAGAAGGTGAACAATTTAATTGGTGTTTGTTTTTATTAAATAATTTTCTACAAGATTGTTTGGAAGCACAGGACGAGCCAAACCACCCCTTCCACTTCTCGTGGCTACTGATATTATGTGCATTTGTCGGGTGGAAAGAGCTGCCCCATACCCAGATTCTACAACTACGAGGCGGAGAGTGCAAAGGCACACGCTATGCAAATTTATGGGAGAGCAACAGTCCAGCCAAGAAAAATATCAATATGATAGTATTCTATGAATACCATAGGCTGTTGCAGCGAGTCATCTAGGAGACACTGCGGATCAACACAGAGGTTGTTGACATGTATCACAATCGGCTTGATTTCATTGTGGACAGGCATACAATTTGTCTGAGACCAAAAGGGTTTAGAACGGATAACTGGGCTCTTGGTTTGTTTAGGATGATAGTGCAGGATGTAGAAGATGTCATCAAAGACTTTGATGAAGACTGGAAGAAGGCATTAGAAGATGCCACAGCAGGAACTGTACCAACAGATACCGCACCGATCGATCCAATAGACAAAGGAAAGGATAAGGTGGGTTCAAAGAGGAAAGATCCAGTAGAAGTGCCACCAGTGGCACAAAAGAGGAAAGATGTAGTAGAAGTGCCACTAGAGGCACAGAAGAGGAAAAAATTCAAAGCCTCAAAGCCAACTATGGAGACCGCACTAAAAGAGGATGACTATGATCAAATCGGATCAAGATTGAAGGAGGAGATCTAGGACTCATTTCAGACGATATAGACATTGCAGGACAAGTTGCAGAGAACAATTGATAAGCAGCTTCTGGAGTTGAAAGCACTAATTGAGAATATTGCCAGGATGCAGACTTAGCCAGTTAAGGTGACAGCAGGAGAAATCTCACAACAATCGATTTCCTACGAGGAATTCTTTGCCAAAGATTTCATCAATACAATGCTGATACTGCCAGGGAGCATCTGATTCCCTGCGTCCATGATTGATGTGCAGATACAGGTTAGACATCCTGTCGAGGTTAATCTGGTGCAATTCCCCATTGATAAAATACAGATGATCCAGCAGCAGATAGTCGCAGAGCTCAAGGATAGAGAGCTTGTGACTTATAAACAAAACCCTCAGTTGAGACAACAGAATGCAGAGCTCACCGCAAGCTTTCAGACAAAGGCGGAGGAGTTAAGACAACATGAAGAAAGAGAACAGGATCTAAGTCAGGTCCTGCAAAACATCGCATTGGATTTACCCCAGTGTAACATCGAGTTTTCCTTGCCTCTAACGCAAAAGGTAAGAAGAATTGCAGATAGAGCAAAGGCTCTGGAAAAGACAGTGGCCAAGATGGAGGAATACCATACGGCGCAGATTACTGAGCTTGAGGCTTGAGCACCAGGCACACCTGAGGTAGAAAAGGAAGCAAGGGAACAGGCCTTTAGACTCACTTCAACACAGATGAAGTATCGCATAGATGATGCAGAGTCATTACTAGCTGATGCGATGAAGACATGGTCGGAGCTAGAAGAGCTTCCAGACAGACTAGAATTGTAGCAGAGCATCCAGAAGATAGAGAATGAAACAACAACAATGAAGGAAGAATTCAAGATCTTAGGAGCTCTTGAAAATATGAAGAAGATGACAGAGATGAACCGTTTGCAATAGGAAGCACAGCGGTTACGAGAAAAAAAAATAAAGTTCAATAACCTGCTTCAACCATATCAGGAACAAATCACAAAGCTGGTCGATGCGGTTGAGCAGAAGGTCAAGGAGTTCACTGCGAGAAAAACTGAAATTAATGACATAGAATACCCCATGATTAGTCAAGTTATGCTTGAAGAGGCACAAGATTGTGTCGAAGCTATGGATAAAGATGTCACAGGACTCAGGGAGAGATTCGCTCGGACTTCGCAGGAAGCCAAGGAGAAGCTACAGCTAGAGAAGCCAACTGTTAGTGGCTCGAGGACGAGCCACAAGTAAGTGTTAGGGGACTGTTGGAGGAGGGCCCCACAGCTACAGGAAAATATGCTATATCAGAAGAAGGAAGTCAAAGGAAACAGTACCTGAAGTGGCCGAGAAGAGAGAGCTCAACCATTGCATTCAAGGTAGCGGTGACGACAGGAGGGCTCAGCTACCCTCATAAATGGAAAAGGAGCAATGGGCTGAGGTATTAATGGAAAAGGACATAAGGGGAGCAACCGAGGAAGCGACGCCCCATACCCACGATCAGCGCCGAAAATTGTGGAAGACTGCAGAAAGTTGTAGTGTGACCAGTAAGCGGCAGTTCAAAGTACAGATAGGCCGACTGTCATAGTTAGGGTTTTTGGGTTATTGTTGGGATAGGCCCACAATGTTGTATCATGGTGAGACCTTCGGGCCACCTATTTAAGCATGTATTTTGTATTATAGAAGGTTGGTCAGTTAGTTAGATAGTAGATAGTTAGATAGTTGGTTGTTTCTAGTTGTTATCAATATTGTAAGACATTGAGAAAGAGTTGAGCTCTGGTTCTGTTATTAAGTCTATAGTTATCTTACTGAACCAGTGGCCGACTCCTTGAGCATGAATGTAACAATCTGCAGGGATTGAGAGAGAGAGAGAGAAGAAGATATTGTAAGAAGAAAGCATTAGAGGAAGAGAAGAGATCTAAGAGAGAAGGGCTCCCAACTGTGTGCGTGGAGTTTCCCAGAAGATCTCAAGCTGCATAATAGGTTGCAACGAAACTGTGTACTCTCTCAAGATATAATAAAACACAGTTCCTGTGGACGTAGCTTCCCCCTTGGAAGTGAACCACGTAAAATCCATGTGTTGTGTGACTGTTTCATGTGATTGTGCTATATTTATGTGCTATCTGTTATTCGTTACATGAACTTTGCTCATTAGTTAATGAATGTATGTATGCTATTCTTTAGTTTACAGCAATATAGAAGGTTAAAATGCGAGTTGAATGTGTCAAGCATTCTGTATATGATTTTATCAGTGCTTGATTCACGACAGCTAACAGTTACAGTGTTAAGTAACTTATGTATATTCAGTTCAACGAGTTGAGCGTAGTTGATGTTAAGCGTGTTAAACTGTAGAAGCTTAATTGAAGTCGTTTAACACCCTAATGAAGGTTGACTGAGCTACTATACCCAGGGAGAAAGCCTCTGGACCTTGAGGGTTGATGAGCATATTGAGTCTTGCTGTAGGAACTATCGCAACATAGAAAGGCGATATCACACCATCGGAAGGGCTGCGGTGTGAGATATCGCAGGCTAATAGTTGAGCAGAAGAGAAGGTTTGCACATCGTTATGGAAGTTGTGATGCAACAAGAGCCATTCCCATAGAAGAGTCAGCTAGGAAGAGGGAAACAACCCTTGCAGAGAGAAATCTCACTAGTTAACTAGATTCAAAAGAACCTAGGATGCTACAGAACCTGGTTGAGGAAACCTGATTCTTCAACCACCCCATCTAGGATCACTTCAGGTGAGACTTCAGGCCATTCCGTGGTCTGTCACTGAAAGGGACAGTGAGCTAGGGGTTTTGTTGGTACATTATAGTAAACCTGGGTCTGCCAAAGAGAATCCAATAGATAATTTGGTTGAAAATTAAAAAAGCTACAGTTTCCCCGTCAGCTTTAAAGGTGGGCATTGCCTCTGCCCATTTTGTGCAATAATCTACAGTGACATTGATATGTTTGTGCCCCCTAGCCGAGACTGGGTTGCACGTCACGTAATCTATCCCCCACTTCATGAAGGGGCCCACTGAGATGATGGGAAATAACGGAGCGGGATGCGACCACATCTTTCTGGTGTAAAGATGACAAGGATGATAGTGCTTCATGGCTTCTACACAATCTTTAAAGATCGTGGGCTAGAAATAACCAACACGTAATATCTTATGGGTCGTTGCTAACCCAGATAAATGACCCCCACACGCTCCACTATGGGCATCATTTAGGACAATCTCCACTTCTTCGTGGGTAAGACATCGAAGCAAAACAAAATCTACCCCCCTATGATATAAAGTATCTCCTATAATGAGGTAGTTCTTGGCATGTAGGCGTAGTTTACATCGTTATTCCCATGAGAAGGATGCAGGGTACTTCAAAGTATGGAGATAGATAAGTATATCTCCGTACCAGGGGTCAGATGCTGAAATAAAAAAGATATGCTCATATGGGAATGAGTCTTCTTCAATGGCTACATCTTCCTCTACTGGAAATTTTGCAATGAGCTTAGCAAAAACTAAGGATTTTTTGGATTTGGCAGATTGAAAATCTAAGTCAAACTCTTGGAGAATGAATATCCATTTGTTGAATTTGCCTCCAACTATCCGTCGAGACAAAACATATTGAAAATGACTAATATCCACCAATACCGTCATGGTCCTTAGTAAGATGTAGTGACACAACCTCTGGACAACATACATAGCTACTAAAGCCAACTTCTCGACATGGGAATACCTAAGTTCAGGTCCGACTAAAGCACGACTGAGATAGTAGATGACATTCTCTTGGAGCTTATCATCCTCCTGTACTAGTACTACCCCAATGGTCGAGTCAGATGCGTCCAGATATAATATAAAATCCCTATAGTAATCTGGCGGACGCAATAACGGTGCCAACAACAAACCTTTTTTTAATGCCTCAAATGCGAGTTGTGCAATTTGTAACCAGAAATATTTCACCTTCTGCAGATAGAAGTTGTTCCTCTAGTCTGAATGGTTTATATCTAGAACAAATGAGTGAACGACAAAGGATGAAGACCCTCCCTAGATGTCATAGACACCTGGAATGCTACTTTGATAGTGAACCTATGTACCCACAACCAGATCAAACACGCAAATACATCAAAGCTACCAGAACATCATCTACTTATCCATGTTAGTAACTAAGGAATCTAAAAACATGTATATGAAAAATCAAAACAACAGTAATGTGGGACGGAAATCAGCTTTGCATTAAGATGAATGGAGAAGTTTAGAACCAATTAAGCCTTAGTGTCGACGTGCATCTCTATGAGACAAACAATTCATCCCCATAAGCTCCAACTTTTCTCTTTATGCTCTCCAATGGCTTAGGCCAAGTGGTCAATCGAATAACATAACAATACCTCTATAGTTCTCTCCCTCAACCATGGACATGAGATTGTATTTATAAGGCTCAATGGATAGGAATTGTTGAGATATTTGTGGATGAGGTGGCCTCTAAGATCCTATGATGGGGGATCTTGAGCTCAACTAACCCACAATGATAGGGATAAGGGAGGACACGAGGATCATGATCTAGAAGCCTCAAGAAACTTCTCTTTTTCCCATTTTACCCAAGGTACCTCTTTTCTCCTCTTATGACAAAGTGGTTTAGATGAAAAATGCTTATGGAACAAAGGCCACAAGCGATGGAACTGCCTATGGAAAACAGGATACAGGTGGTGCAAGCAAGGTACTACTTGTGGTTCACAGGGAAAGCGTGATGCTAAGTATTTTCATGTAGGATTGACAAACAACATGGGTTTCCACTCCAAGTGCTGGGATTAAGGGCAAGTATGTAAGTCAAAGGTCTTATCACATGGAGGTGACAGGATTTTGGTATAACAGGATGCCCCCCAAAGCGTGAGTCTTAGAGGGATACGATAAATGAGAGCTTTGAGAGAACAAGTTGTCGCATCGAGGTGAAAATGTCAGCTCGACCGGAGCATGTCGTCAAGTAGGAATTTGTAGTACATCAATATTTTTGACTCATAGACATAAGTAACCAACTCATGGCTGCAGACCAATACAAGGCAGATTCATGGGAGGAATAAACAAGCATGGCTACTAGAATACAGTGTAGATCCATGTGGTAGAGGACTCAAGCTTGGACATAGATACCAGAAATAAAATGCATATCTATGTCATAT
This sequence comes from Pseudotsuga menziesii, assembly GCA_001517045.1. Classification (NCBI taxonomy): domain Eukaryota; kingdom Viridiplantae; phylum Streptophyta; class Pinopsida; order Pinales; family Pinaceae; genus Pseudotsuga; species Pseudotsuga menziesii. The sequence goes on from LPNX010928028.1 coordinate 171,717, forward strand.
GGACGCAAATTTGAGCACAGAAACAACCATACAAATGTGGATCCATGCTACAAAACTCCATCGCAACCAGGGGAAAAGAAATGAGTGCTTTAAACAAATACCCAGGGTCTTCGTCTCGTCTTCCGCAAAGTATGATTCTATCCATGTGATTACAATGATCTGAAGTCAAACATGGTAGAAACCACTTGATTACCGGTCAATGATGTGAACCGTTAACAAGTGCGAGGGAGATCACCATTGATGTCATTGATTCCCAAGGTACCCTAGTACAATCTATTGAGGGTGAATAGATGTCCTGATGTCAAACACCCAATTGATTCTATTGATCAAAGGTCAATGATGTGAACCTTTGTCGAGAGCGAGAGAATATGTCATTAAGGCATATAGATCTCAAGGTACTTAGTTTTTTTTTGTAAGACTATTTCCTGGATGATGAGCTAATGTCAACGGTGATAGTCTCGTCGAAGGAGGGCCATGATGAGTCCCACATCGATGACATGAAACTTGGAACATAGTTCTGGAATGATGTAAATGTAGTAAGCATAAGAACGACTCAAAATTATTGACACGGAGACTATTTTGACTGTAGAGGAAAAAAATTCTTCAACTTCCCTTTGAACATTGGGCGGCATGACAAAAGACTTGGCAGCATGACTAAACGGGACAAACACACAATGCGACAGTGGACAATGCATTCTTTTGAAAGACTCATGAAAGTGGATCGTCACAGAGATCAACTGAATACCCAATTGACATAAATGATATGTAAACAAGTGCCATGTTCAAAGGTAATGACAAACTACTGCCATTTATTTGCAAAAATGATTCCCTTCGCATTTACCCATCATGATCGATGAGTGCCTCTTTTCAGTTTTACGAGTTCAAAGAGGGTAACAAACACTCAGTATAGCTTGTCCAAAGACAAGTCCAAAATAATATGTTTTACGAACCAGAGAGAGGAGGGGTTCGTTCCCCAAAAAAGGTCTCTCAATGTTTAATTTAATGAGTCCAATGAAAGAAAACTCGGTATCGTTCATGTTTAGAGAGTCTAAATGATTACGGAAGAAGACTCCAAAGGGGTCCTTTTTCGTATGATTTAGTCCTTAAGGCTTGAAAAAGTATAAAATAATACCTTAGAGAACTCTTCCAGTCATGATTGGCTGGAGTGTTCGTTTTTCGTAAATAGTCCATCCAAACTGAGAAAGAGATAACCTACCATCGGAGAGACGACTCTTCAAATATTTTAACGAGCATGAAGAAGAAAAGATCACTCAACAATCTTTTCATATTTAGGGAGCCTAAAAAGAGTTTAAAGAGAACTCCATGAGGTTTCTTTACACAATGCTAATTTTTACGAGCCTGGAAAGAATCAGAAATGTACTTGACGATCTTTTCATATTTAAGGAGCCCGAAAAGAGTTAAAAGAAGACTCCATGAGGTTTCTTTACACAATGTTAGTTTTACAAGCCTAGAAAGAATCAGAAATGGACTCGGACCTTTGATACTAGGTTTCAAGAGCGTGACCAAAGTGTCGTAACAAACGTCATTGACTTTTTCCGTTTTATGGTAGTACGAAAAAGTAAAAAATGAATTCCCAAGACTTTACTACTACTATTCTTTTATCCTGCAATGACTCAAAACAAGTGTTAAATGCCCCAACAACTAACATTAAGGGATTACAACAGATAAAATTCGACTAATAAGCAATTTTAAATCAAAACTATAGCATGTCAAACCCAAAAATGTGTATAAAAGTCATGTCAATAGTGAAAATCAAATCAGTTTACTATTTACCCATAGTGCAAAGCATTTGGAGGACTTTTCTAGTCAAATCTTCAGTTGTTGATATCGGGATTTTCCACTATCGGATTCAAGTGCCGTTAGTTCCAGGTAACAGTTCAAACCCTACTCTTCCTTTTCATAGTCTCAATTTTAATTTTAGATGGTGTTTTGGGCTTGTATGGAAAGCCCTAAAACCATGGGAATGGGAACCACGCCGAAAACAAAGCACACAGGTAGTGCCACCACCTTTCTTCAATGGTGCACAGGCAGTGCCGACCGTGAAGATGCAAAATTGTTAACACAAGAAAAACTAGATCTTTTCATTGGATTTAAATAATTAAGAATTATTCTAATAGGTGTTATGATTGTTTTTTGCAGGCTTTTGCCGATAAAAAATGGTGATATGGAAGGAAAGACAACATGATAACGATGATGCTTTCACTAAAAGGAATGCGGGTTTCATAGCCACATTACGAGACTGTGGACTCCTAAAATTCTTCCAGACTCCTAGTATGGTATCACACGAGCGGTTGCTAGAGCACATACTCTAGATGTGGAATCTAGAGCAGCAACACTTTGAGGTTGGGGCTCATATCCTGACATTAGAGGTAGAGGATATATACTTCTTGACTAGAATTTTGAGATAGGGTGTCCCCATCTCACTAACAGTTTCCCGAGGAGGGGATATTACCACACAAGAGTTGATAAACCATCATTGTATCCCATGGACGAGGACATCGGGGAATAAAATACCCATAAAGGAAGTGATGGACAAACCTCTACGGACTGTCTTGTTTAAGATGCAGAGAGTGACCAGAAGCCAAGGAATGCACTAGGATTCTAGGGATCACATGCTATATGCCATAGAGGCCATGGAACCTACAGTATTCAACTAGGAGGAAGCCCTACTTCTGATATTCAAGGATTAGCTGACTAAGTGTTGGCAGGGGAAACTGAAGTAGTTCGGTTTTGGTTCCATTCTAGCCTGCTTCTTCTTCGAGCGGGTGCCACAGATGAGACCCTAGGTGGTCTTCACAGAGATGAGAGCGCAAGATCCCCACATGTAGAGGTGGGTCTAGATTATGGCCCGTACTGGAGCGGGCAGGGGGAAGGTGAATTTCGGTGACCCATTCTTTAGATGGCTCAGAGATCAGATCCTCATGGTGGAGGATTATGCTTATGTGGGCACGAACTTCAGCAGAGACCCTGACCTACTGCTCCCAATTGGCAGATAGTGGGGTGACATTGGTAAGAAGTAAGAAACCCTAAAATGGACATAGTGTTTCTATGTTTTTTAATGTTTTATACTTTTTATGTTAAGTAACAAGACTTGAACATTTTCATGTAGACGTTGGAGTAGCATGACCTAGGGGAGCTTCCCCATTGGATAGACGAGCTGGAGCCCGCTAAGTACCGCAGGAGATGATGTGACCGAGGAGTTAGAGGAAAATCTAGAGAGGTTGACCTTAGACATCCTTGATGCTTCCATTGATGACCTCCCTCTGAGGTATCAGAGACCTACAATGAGAGTACCAGGTTGGTTTAGTAGACTGCTACGTAGAGTAGCCTGGGCAGTGATGTGATACCATGAGCATCACTAGATGGTGTATGCATGATGTATCTACTGAAAGCTGATAGCTTCAGGATTTTGTATGGTGATTTTTGCCTGAAAGCCTACGTGCTTTAGATGAGGTCTCGTGACCTATTTTTTGTAAAAAATTTCATATATATATATACAGACTTTTACCCGGTGTTTATATGTCTCAAATGGTGAATGTATTTTGCATGAGTTTTATGTGTCTTTAATTGTTTGTTTACAATGAACCATGTTTTATTTTAATGTCATGAATAGGAAATATGCCAATGTAGGATGTAATTAGATAATGAGTCAGCAACTACATTATGTTCCCTAGGGATATGCCTATAAGTAATGGTTTCAAATGACCTTACTAACAAGCGTACCCTATGAAAGAGGTGGAGAAGTACAATATTTCTAATGGTATAAAAATGGTTTAGATGGAAAACCATGAGTTGTGAGTCCATAAAGACTACCAGATTGTGAACATCTTGGGAGGCAGCTTCAGTCAGAATACCTATAACTGCTCGATACTCAGTGATGTTGTTGGTAGCGGGACCAATACAAACCAGTCCTGAATTGACCAAATCTTCAGCCGGGGAATAGAGGACCCAAGTAGTTGAGGCAAGATTCAAGGTGTGGCGGTAAGCACCATCAACGAAGCCGTAGAAAGCCATCTGCTCTGCATGACCAAAACATGGTATAAATAGATGTAGACACTAAACTCAAAACCATATTGAAAATACTAAAAGCACATTGAAAGTCAAGCAATATACATATATACAAGATACTATCCAAGAAATAGGCATAGTACCTCTTCAGGTACAACCCATTGCGAGGTTTCCCTAAAGGGATTCCTTTGTAGTCAATGAGCTCGTAGGCCTCTTTCTCTAATACTTTAGAAATGATGAAAGAACCGTACCACAGGGACTTGAACTTTCCTTTACCTAGTTTGTAGTATATTTGGTTGTTAGTTTTTCAACATTAAGCTAGAATATCATTAGGATCTTTGAACTGAGAGAACAACAAGCATAGCAATCAAACACAAGAGACAATGAACACAGTGTTTTTCCTCAGGGAAACCATAAATGGAGAAAACCCCACAAATTCCTTTGAGATAGAATCAACACCAAAGTGAAACCCAAAAATAGTAAGACAATCTCCCGACAGCAGTAAGCTCTTTCCTCTTGCCCCAGTGTCTTTCTCTTCCTTAACTATGCGCTACACTTGAGTGTGTATAAGATGTGTGCTAAATAGAGAGTCCAGCTCTCTATTTATACTAATCCTGACATGACTAAAACCCTACTAGGGCCGACCTCACTAGGAGAGTCTAATAACACTAGTGCCCCGGAACTGCGAGGACTTTAACCCTTAGACAATAGGAGGGTTACCCATAATAGCTTGACATGACTTGTTTACATTATTGATTCTCCCGATCGGAACATTGGGGCATGAAATGACACAATAACATCTTGAAATAAACATCGGGTTACAATAGATGAGAAATACAAGTGAATACATTCCAAATTTACATTTACATTAACACTCCCTCTTAACTAGGAAGGTATTCTCTCAACATAATTTTCATCACTAGTCTTCTTCTCTAGGTCTTCTCGTCATTTGCATCTTCAAGTAATCTTCTTCTTCAAGTCTTCTTTGTCTCTGGATCTAGATCATCACTGGATCTAGATCATCATCACTCGAACTGGATCATCTGTAGCATCATTCTTGGATCTGGATCATCTCTGGAGCATCATCTCTAGATCTAGATATTCCCTTGATTTGTATCATCTCTGTTGGATCATCAATACTGAATCTTCACGGGTGCTATCTCATGATTCTTCTCGTCATAAGAAGTTCTATAGAGCCAGTCGTTTTTCATGTTGGATGTAGGCCTAGCCATCATGTAGGTCTTCACCTAGCACTTACATCTGATCATGTAGGAACTAACCTATAACCATATCAGAAAGGCACGCCCAGCACTCACATCTAACCATGTGGGAACCAATCCCACAACCCTATCAGAAAGGCCCATCACTCACATCTGAAACATGCGAGGAACCAATCCAACATGCATGTTCAAAAAGGCTCTACACTTACATCCGACACATGCGAGGAACGAATCCAAAATGCATGTTCGAAAAGGATCTGCACTTACATCTGGCACATGCGAGGAACCAATCCAACATGCATGTCTAGAAGGGGCCTACACTTACATCTGACACATGCGAGGAACCAATCCAACATGCATGTTCAGAAGGGCGTGCACTCACATCTAACCTGGTAGGAACCAAATCCTACACCCTCACCAAAATGGCCCCCAGTCCCAGACTAAGCTACCTGGTAACTGACTAGGTGCCTCCATTCCCAGAATGGTAGTTTCCCTTACATCTATCCTACTCGACAAAATGGCCAATCCAACATGCATGTCTAGAAGGGCCCTACACTTACATCTGACACATGTGAGGAACCAATCCAACATGCATGTTCAGAAGGGCGTGCACTCACATCTAACCTGGTAGGAACCAAATCCTACACCCTCGCCAGAATGGCCCCCAGTCCTAGACTGAGCTACCTGGTAACTGACCAGGTGCCTCCATTCCCAGAATGGCAGTTTCCCTTACATCTATCCTACTCGACAAAATGGCCAACACTCACATCTGACATGGGAGGAACTTAATCTTTTAGCCATGATAGAATGGTTCAACCCTTACATCTGACCTACTCGTCAGAATGGCTCTCTAAATATTGAACTGAGTGTTCCTAGTAACTGACCAGGTACCTCCATTCCCAGAATGGCATTCAACACTCATATCTAACATGGAAGGAACCAATCCTCTCACCATGACAAAATGGCTTGTCCCTTACATCTGACCATGGAACGAACCAATCCTCTCACCATGTCAGAATGGCTACAGGACTCATCACTTTCCCTTGGAGGAAACCTTGATCTGGAGAACACCAAGCTTCTCCCTGAAGTACTCAAACTTCACCCTAGCCAATGGCTTTTTCAATAAATCAACTATCTGTTCCTTCATCGCAACATACTAGAGCTTCACTGCTCCTCTCTGCACCATATCCCTGATATAGTGATACTTGATCTCAATATGCTTTGACTTATCATGGAACACTGGGTTCTCTGACAACTTCACGCAACTCTAGTTGTTATAATGTATACAAGTAGCATCCATCTAGAGATCAAATAAATCATAAATCAACTTTCGTAGCCATACTGCCTCACAACTAGATGAACAAGCTACGACATACTCTACTTCAGCTGTACTCAGTGCCACATAGGATTGCTAAACCAAGAAATCACACCTGATCCCATATTGAAGCAACACCCTGAAGTGCTCTTCCTTTCGATAGCACTACCTGCCCAATCTGAATCAACATAACCCTCTAGGTTAATCTTATGATTTGCATCGTACTTGATCCCATAATCAATTGTACCCCTCAGGTACCTCAGAATATGCTTTGCAATAATCAAGTGAACATTTCTCGAATCTGTCAAGAACTGGCTCAAGGTGTTCACAGCAAAGCAAATATCCGGTCTTGTGTTCATCAGATACATCATGGACCCAATCATCTGATGATACATCGTAGCATCAATCATCTCTGATGAAGCATCACTCAATAGCTTTAGGTTCAATGCCATAGGTGTGGCCATAGCCTTGCAGTCCATCATCCCAAACCTCTTCAGGATCTCTACTGCATACTTCCCTTGTCCAAGGGAGATTCCATCCGCATTCTGTCACACCTCCATACCTAGAAAATAATGCATCATACCCAAGTACTTCATTTCAAACTCGACAGCAAGCTTTCTCTTCATATCAGTAATCAACCCATCCATACCTGTTACAAATAGATCATCTACATACAATAGAAGCATCATTGGGTTGCCATCTTCAACCTTGTAGTAAAGGTTGGAATCTGCTTTACTCTTAGTAAAGTTCAAACTAGATAGAAAGCTGTCAATTCTACCGTACCATGTCCTAGATGCCTGTTTCAAACTGTATAGGGCTTTCTTCAATCTGCACACATGAGACTCCCTGTCATGTGTCTCAAAATCGAGTGGTTGTTCTACATACACTTCTTCTTCTACTACACCATTCAAGAAAGCAGTCTTGACATCCATTTGGTGTATCTTCCATTTCATTACTGCAGCCAAAGCAAGTACCAATCTGATGGAAGTGTATCTAGCTATAGGAGCAAAGGTTTCTTCATAATCTATACCTTCCTTCTATGAGAATCCATGAGCCACAAATCTTGCCTTATATTTCTCTATGCTACCATCCGCAGCATGCTTGATCTTGTAGATCCATTTGGAAGTTACAATTGACTTCCCTTCTAGTCTTGGGACAACATCCCAAACATCATTATTCATGATTGATTGCTATTCTTTGATCATCGCATCCTTCCACTCTTTTTGTTCTGCCCCTTCTTCATAACTGGAAGGTTCTTTATCGATAACATCACATAGTAAGGTTACATATCCAGAGCATGATCTGATTCTCTTTCTTTCTCTGTGATTCTCTTCTGGAGCCCCATATCTTTCCGCACCTTGGATAATTTCTCATACCCAAGCAAGTTTCCTCTTGTGAGGATTCTTCTCCTAAGGTGGATCTTCAAGTCTTTGTGGTTCTTCAAATTCTCAATATTCTTATTGAATTTCTTCATTCATGGTTGTATCATGAATTCTGGGAGCTTCAAATTCTTCAGGTTCTTCAGCAGGTCTCTTTTCGGATTTGTTGTAAGCTGTGTCTTCATCAAATGTTACATCCCTACTGATGTTGATCTTCTTGTATCCTAGGAAGTATATTCTGTAAGCCTTTGAGCTTTCAGAGTATCCCACAAATATACCCTTCTTTCCTGAAGGCTCTAGTTTTGTTCTCTTCCCTTTTGGCATGTGTATGTACACTGGACAACCAAATATTCTGAGATGGATGAATTCTAGTCTCTTGCCGGAGAAGACTTCTTCAAAAGTCTTATTCTCGAGTACTCTGTGTGGAGTACGGTTCTGTACATACACTTCTTTTCTGGTTGCTTCTGCCCATAGGTGCATAGGAAGATCCTGATCATGAAGCATTGCTCTTGCAAATTCCATGATAGTTCTATTCTTCCTTTCTACAACCCCATTCTGTTGTGGATTGTAAGGAGTGGACAACTCCCTCTTAATCCCTAATTCTTTACATAGCTCCTTGAATTCATTTGATGTGAATTCTCTGCCATTATCTGATCGAAAGGTCTTGATCTTCTTTTCTGTGTGGTTCTTGATCAAGGCTTTGAATTCCTTGAACTTGTTGAACACTTCATCTTTGTTCTTCATGAAGTAAATCCATGTCTTCCTATAAAATTCATCAATGAAAGAAACATAGTATACATACCCGCTTAGTGAACTTGATGACATTGGTCCACATACATCGTAGTGGATGATTTACAAGATTCCTTTTGCTTTGATTTCGCTACTTGGAAATGTATTCTTTGTATTCTTCCCTTTTGCACATCCTTTGCAGACCCCTTCATGTTTTGCTTGAATTTCTAGAATACCTTCAACAACTTTGCTTGGAAGTGGTAGTGCTCTGTAATGTACATGTGCAAGATTTCTATGCCATAGTTCAGTTGGCTCTACTATGTCATGGACTTGTTTTGAATAGCCCTTTAGCTTATATAAACCTCCTTATTGTTCTCCAATCACTATTGCATCATCAATAGTATTTCCTCTTGGCCACATGATGACTTGACCATCTATGAATGTAACCCTCATGCCTTTTGCATCCAATACTGATATGGATAGAAGATTCTTCTTTAATCCTGGTACAAATAGAACATCCTTCATTTTTATAGACTTTCCAGAGTCTAGCTTGTAGGAGGATTCACCACTACCTT
>LPNX010928028.1:181015-193785 GCA_001517045.1 Pseudotsuga menziesii
GGGGGTGAATTATGTTCGGATAGTTTCTCAAAGGATTATTTGAAACCTATCATGTGTTTTGAAGCCCCATTGTCAATAAGCCAATCTTTGCTTCTATGAGTTACAGTTCCCGTGAGAGCGAAAATCAAAACATATTCATCCTTGCTTGAAGAGTCTTCACTTTATTGCTTTACTCTCTTCCTTGGAGGATCATCATCCTTAGCAGTGTGAGCATGATGGTTTCTTTTGGAGTTCTTCTTATTCTTGGATCCATTCTTATTCATGGGATGGTGTCTAGCAAAGTGTCTTATTTCATCACATGTATAACATATGAGTTTAGATGAACCTTTCTGATGAGAATGCTTACCTTGGTGATGATGCTTTTACCTTCTTCCTTTCTTTGAGTGTACTGTGAGAGCTTGATCTTCATTTCCCATCTTTTCTTCTTGAGCTGCTATCCGAGCTTCTTCTGGAGAGAATTCTTCCCACAGACTGCTGAACTTGACCAACTTCTTCTTAGCAGAGATTCCTTGGATGAAAGAATCTCATGACCTAGGGAGGCCATTTAATGTTGTCATCACAGCTTCTGCATTCTCCACTTCTTCATCTACAGCTTCTAGTTGTTCTTTGATTTGGGAGACCCTTGTGAAGTATGACTTGATGGTCTCCTCATTTTGGATCTTGAAATTCTTCAGCTAGTTCCTTAGAGTCATCTTCCAATTGATGTTCTTCCCTTCAAACAGTTTGGTTGGGGCATCAAACATGGCTTTAGGTGTCGTGAGGGAGGACGCCTGTGGAATGAGGAAATCCTTGATGGAATCTGCAATAATCCTCTTTACCATAACCAACTTCTTCTTATGTAAGGCCTTGGACTCATCTCCCTCTGGAACTGGAACCTCCTCATGGATGTAGGAGTCCAACTCATTCTCTTCTAGGACCAGGGAGATCCTATACTTCCAGGCTCGAAAATTATAAGCTCCCTCAATATTTTCATCAAGCTTGGTACGATGAGACATCTTAACCGAGAAACTCAAATGGAAATACAAAAGATTTAGATCTTCCTAGTTCAAGATGTTGGATCTAGATTTGAAGCTAAAATCCTACAGTACTAGTTCAGGAGTAGATTAAGGTTTTTCTTTTCCGGAGTTCTGTCCAACCAAATGCTTTGAAATTGATCCCTAACTACAATTTTTGGGAGGAGATCAATCCATGCCTGGGCTCACTGAAAAATTCCACTTCTGTGAAAATCCCTAATTTTTGGCAACAGTGTTGGGTCAAAAACTAAAAAACCTCAGAATTGGATTCTGCTTTGATAGAAAGATGCGCCCTAGGGAGGAGAGTTATTCCACCCTAATTTTGCTGAAAATATATGGAGAGAGATCCACAAAATAGGAATCCCTAGTTCCCACAACTGCATAGTGTCTCCTTCTCATGTTAGCTCTGATACCATGTTGGTTTTTCAACATTAAGCTAGCATATCATTAGGATCTTTGAACTGAGAGAACAACAAGCACAACAATCAAACACAAGAGACAATGAACATAGTGTTTTTCCTCAGGGAAACCAACCATAAATGGAGAAAACCTCACAACTTCATCTGAGATAGAATCAACACAAAAGTGAAACCCAAAAATAGTAAGACAATCTCCCGACAGTAGTAAGCTCTTTTCTCTTGCCCCAGTGTCTTTCTCTTCCTCAACTATGCGCTACACTTGAGTGTGTATAATATGTGTGCTAAATAGAGATTCCAGCTCTCTATTTATACAAATCCCAACATGACTAAAACCCTACTAAGGCTGACCTCACTAGGAGAGTCTAATAACCCTAGTACCCGGAAACTGCGGGGACTTTAACCCTTAGACAATAGGAGGGTTACCCACAATAGCTTGACATGACTTGTTTACATAATTGATTCTCCCGATCAGAACATCGAGGCATGACATGACACAAGAACATCCTGGAATAAACATCGGGTTACAATAGATGAGAAATACAAGTGAATACATTCCGAAGTTACAATTACATTAACATTGGTCGTAAGTCAAAACTAGGTCACCCTCATCAAAGGCACGAGGTTGGATGGATTTATCATACTGCAACTTGACGTGTTTCTTATGTGCCTCATTAGCCAAGGCAGCATCTCTCCGAGTCTCGTCAAGGTTACTCAAGTACAAAAATATTTCTTCCTCTGTGGAAGTGTCTGGGAGAAGTTCGACGACAATTTGTAAAGATGGAATCTGACATTCAATCGGTAAGACAACTTTGATTCCATAGACAAACTGGAAAGGTGTGAAACCAGTAGTTGTTTTCACCGAAGTCCTATAAGCCCAAAGAGCAGAGAAAAGAATGTGGTGCCAGTTGGATTTATGATCTCCAACCATCCGACAAAGCATAGTTTTCAAAAATTTGTTAATGGCCTCTACCTGACCATTAGCTTGTGGATAAAATGGCATAAGTTTTCATGGAGAAAACCTAGCTTGGCACTCAGTTCCTCCATCATTTTATTACGGAAATGTGATCCGTGATCAGTAACAATGGACTACGGGAATCCAAATATAGGTATGATATGATTGAACAGGAAGAGAGCGGCAGTCTTACCATCTTCCGCATATGTAGGCATGGCCTCAGCCCATTTTTTAAAATAGTCAATGGCTACAATGATGTAACCATGCGCCCCAGTTGAGGTAGGCTTACAATGCATAAGATCAATCCCCCATTTGGAAAATGGGCCAACGACAATGACAGGGTGTAGCGGAGCAGGATGAGTGCACTTTTTGGGATAAAAATGTTGATAAGGTGGGAATTTCTTAATAGCCTCATGACAGTCTTTGAAGACTAAAGGCTAGAAATAGCTAGCGCAAAGGATTTTTTGAGTTGTAGCCATCCCAAATAAATGACCGCCACCTGCTCTAGAGTGGCAATCATTCAACACATGTTTAGCTTCCTCATGGGTGAGGCATCACTGGAGAATAGAATCAATCCCATGTCTATACAAGGTATCATTCAGGATGAGGTAGTATTTCGCATGGTGATGGATATAGCGGCGATTATCACGGGATAAATGTGGCTGAAATCATTGTGTTTGGAGATAAATAAGAAAATATCCATACCATGGGTTAGTAGTGCTTATTAGCAACAGAAATTCATAGGGAAATGAATCACTGGGCTCAGATTCCATTGAAGCACAGGGAATATCACACATGATCTCAGCAAATATTAAGGATTTCTTTGATGTGGCTTTGGTAAATTCCAAATATGACTATCCATCAGGAGTACTTTCCCCCAAGCACTTGATGACTTAGGATGTAATACATATGGTTTTGGTCTGCCAATTGAGTGGTTGTGTGGAGCAAAATGTAGTGACGAAATTTTTGTACAGTAATGACTGTGGCCAATGCTAACTTCTCCACACATGAATATCGGATTTTAGAATCCATAAGATTCTTACTAGAATAGTAAATCATGTTCTCTTGACCATTGGGATTTTCCTGCACCAAAACCATAGCAATGGTAGTAACGGAGGCAACAAGATACAAGAGAAAGTCCTTTGAATAATTCGGGGGGTGTATCATGGGTGAATGAGTCAGAGCGTATTTGAGATTATCAAAGGTGCATTGGGCTTGGTCAGCCCAAAAGAAAAGGGTGTCCTTTTTAAGGAGACGCATATAACCGTGTGTTTTCTTTGTGAAATTGCACACGAAACGGTGGAGAAAGTTTGTCTTCCCTTGCAAACTTTGGAGTTCAAGGAGATTGGTTGGGGCTGGTAGAGCTAAAATAGTGGTGATTTTCAAAGGGTCTATCTGGATTCCATCTTTAGAGACCACAAAACCTAACAAACATCTCGTCTCAACGCAAAAAACACATTTATGTGGGTTGAGCCGTATATTATAATAATGACATCTCAAAAAAATATCTCTAAGATGACTGAGGTGGTCCTCCCATCACTGTGAATGAGAAGGGAGGCCATCATGGTGCAGTTCAAAAATATGTTTAATATCGGAAACCCATAGGACATCACAAGCTGGAAAGTGGCTCCAGCATTTTTCAAGCCAAAAGGTAACTTCCTATACGCAAAGGTTCCCCATGGGCAAATGAATGTCATCTTGTGTTGATCGGTGGGTAATATCTCAATTTGATTATAGCGAGAAAATCCATCCATAAATGAGAATATGACACTTCCAGCACAGTTGTCGATAATCTGATCAATATGTGGAGTAGGAAAGTTGTCCTTGAGACAAGGTTTATTCAGATCCCTAAAGTCGATACATACTCTAATGGTTCCCTATTTTTTATTGACAGGGACAACATTCGGTACCCATTTCATCAAGGGTATGAGATAAATAAACCCATCTTTGAGAATTTTCTCTATTTTAGCTTTAATAGCTACAGCCTTCCGTGGATGGACTTGCCTTAGTTTTTTCCTGATATGTTTATCCATGGGATAGGTTTTAATCTCGTGGACCACAATGGATGGGTCTATCCCCAACATTTCTTCATAAGACTAGGAAAACATATCACGAAATTCTTTGAAAAGTGCCTTGTATGCTTCAGATCATCTACCGAGCAGTTCTTCCCAACGTGAACATGCTCGATGGTACCAGGTTTGGTTGATATGTCAATCGGATTTGTCTGAGTAATGTTGCAAAGGTTTCCTTTAGAATCTGTGTCTTGGAACAATATGGGACTTTGGGGTACATTGACAATATCAGTAGGAAACAGGGATGCATAATCATGGTTAACCAAACTGGTGTTGGGGAGGAACATGGATCTATGGTGGTGATCCTCCCAAATGGGCTCATCTGTACTCATGATCTCCATAATAGACTCGTCGAAAGGAAAAGTCTCAGAGAGATAATCTAGAATAGGAAGAGATGGTTCTAACCAGTAAGGTAAGTGGTAAAATCTGAAGCCATTAGATGAAGGTCATCAGTGTGATCTTCAGAAAGGGTTTGAATGGTGTCATACATTGCTTCATTTGGGCTCAACGAGGTGGACTCAACAACTTGTTTTCCCTTAGGATCATGGTCAAATGACGCAATCATATGGACTGTCACGGTATCCATGTTAGGAGGAGTGGATGGAAAAATCCCCATAAGGGATGAGTCCTTCAACATGCCTACCCCAATCGACTGGTAAGGAGTAGGGGACTAGCCTAACATGGGGATGTTATTAGCCGTAGAGGTAGTAACATCCGGTGTCCAAAAATCAAGCTAGCCAATGGTAACAATTCTCCCTAGATGCAGAAATTGGAATGTTTGGAATACTGTCAAAGCAACAGCAGTCATGGCATAAAACCAATTTCTTCCTAGAAGGAGGTTGTAATCTAACGGGGCATCTACCACTTCTACTTGAATAGAAACAGTTTTTCCCCCAAGCTCAACTACGAGAGCTTATATGAGACCATGGGACTGGAAACCTCGTCCATCAATGGCTTTCAGAGTTGTAGGTGATGTTATAAGCTCGGGAGAGCCAAGAGATTTCCAACAAGACAAAGACAAAACCGAGGTCGAAGCTCCTTCATCTAGTACCATTCTAAAAACCTTATTTCCAACTACTTTCATAATGATTTGAAAAGCAATTTTATGAGGTAACCTAGACTTATAGTTCTCAATATTGAAATGAATCAAATTAGTATTATCCAGGTCTAAAGCTCCTAACGCCGTTAACAGATTTTTGCGTTGTATAGGACAACTTTGGAGTACTTCTAAGGTAGACATTGCACAAGGTGCCTGAGCAAGATATTCAACTACATTATAAAATTGAGAAGCTTGGGCATCAAGGTTAAAAACAACCTTCCTAAGGGTACTCTTTGGTGCACGCAAAATCATGTCGAGACTAGGCTTCTTGATGGTTAGGGGGACAGTAGATGAGGATTCGGGAGAACCAATAGAGGGAGCTTTCCCTAAAGAAAAAAGGTCTTCTTTCTTGTCTATGAGTTTGTCATAATTCTGACTTCGAGTTTGTATACCAATGGTATCCGAGGAAATCATATGAATTTCCTCTGACAAAATAGAGTTTCCCTAATTAGACATGTGGTCTATCAGTTGTTGTTGAGAGGGGAAAGGATCCGTGAGAACTGCGGGTGCGGTATTTGTTTTCAAAAATTAGGAGATTTCGTCCCGACGAGGACACTTTTTTGTGAAATGGTCACCTCTGCATAGTAGACATGGATATTTTTCTTTTCTCTTCCCTTTATCGTTATCATTGTTGGTTGGTTTTGGGTTCTTATATAGGTTTCCAAGTTTTTTATTCTTATTTTTACCCTTCTTTTTATTATTTCCCGAGGTTTGAATACTTTGAATAGAATTGACCTCGGCAAAAACCTTAGGAATCGAGGGAGTAGGGGTGGCAGTCTGGGGTTGCTTGGCAGGTTTCACCACTGACGGAGACTGGATTGAACCAACAATCCCATCAATGGGTACTTCTACTGGTGGCTTTGCGGGATCGGTGCTTGGGCGAGGAGCTTGAGGAATCAAGTCATAAAGAGTTCCAGACTGGGAATAGACCAAGTCTAGATACTGGGCTCGACCAATGGCTTGCTCTTCAAAAATGGCACCACCCATATCCACATATCAGGCAATTAAAGGCAACAAAGATTTGGTAAACCAATCAGCTAATAACTGATCCGGAATAGGGGCCTTAATAAGCCTTCTCCACCTTCTCCACTAATGGATATGATCGGATATATGGGTGGAGGTGTTATGTCGCAGAGAAGTTAAGAGATCAGTACCTATTTCATAATGGATAGGGAGCAAAAAGTGTGTAAGAAACACGGTTTCCAAGGAGCCAAAATCCACAAACAAATGTTGTGGAGTTTCAATGTACCACTTCTCAGCTATACTAGTCAAAGTTCACTGAAAGAGTTGTAATTGAACTGAATCATCCATGAGGGAGTTTGAAGAACACCATATATGGAATTTCATGACATGGTTTTTCGAATCGTCTCCCTGCTTCCCATCTAACTTTGGAATGTCCGATGGTAACTTTACCGGAATGGGAGGCCACGAGGGATTGTGTCAAATGGGGTCATTAATCAACTTGGACAAGTTAGGCAAGTCCAAAGTTGCCAGGAAAGGTAACTAACGATTAGGTTGCACATACTGGTAATATTGATATGGCATATAATTATCAGTAGGACTGTAAGTAGACTGATAGACAGGTTGTTGTGATGAAGAACTACCAGAAAATCCGCCCGCAGGGGATTGATTTTTGGGATTAGGACCATTAGGACAACCAGGGCCTCCGGGACCACTAGGACCGTTGGGACCACCAGGACCACCGAGACCACCAGGAGGCAAACCACCAGAACCTCCAGGGCCTCTAGTAAGTAAACCTCCAAAGCCTTCAGAACCACTAGGAGGAGGGCCACTAGACTCTCCAGGGCCATTAGGGGGGAAGCCACTAGGCCCTCCAAGGCCATCAAGACTAATAGGACCATAAGGAGGAAAGCCACTAGGCCCTCTAGGACCATTAGGCCCACCGGGGGGAGGACCTCCATAAGGTAGTCCTCTGGCACCTCCCATAGTATGTATGGGTATCCCCCCCATAGCTGGCATGTAGGACTAGTTAGGTTGCCCCCATGGCATGAAAGTATTACTAGGATATGGAATTATGACATAAGGCATTCCTATAGGATTGAGTGGATAATCAATGTTCCCTACAGGTATTTGATTTGTTGTATAACCATAACCCCAAGAGGTTTGACTGGTTATAGGTTGTGCCCCCAAGGGATGACCTGAACTAGATGGGGGAATAACCACATTAGTGTGGGTGAAAGGGACATAAACTATAGATTGTTCTATACCATAGGTATGTTCTTGAATAGATACAATTCCAACGCCAGATAACGTAGGTTGTGCCGGGGGTTGTCCCCTGACACTAGAAGGTAATGACAAAATGGGAATTGAAGGTTGGGCCCCAGGTGCAGAAGACTTGGGAGGATTGAGAATAGAAATAATATGGGAGGTGGTGGGGTTGGTAGTTTAACTTGGGTTGTGTGGTGTTACTGTGCGATCTATAATCGGTTCAATGGGTCTCATAGAATCGGCAAGTGAACTATATCCCACAGGAACGACTGTGGAACATGATGGTGGTGTGCCCAATATGTCATCTATTTTCCTTTCAATATCATGTGCACAAAGAATGGCTGCATGGTATTGTCTAAATTCTTCTTCATCTGGAGAATCTTCTTCAAAAAAGTTTAAACAGGTGTCAAATGAGGCAATGTCCTGTCCTATAGAGGTATCCCAAAATGGAGCATTGGGACCATAATCCGAATGGGTAGTATCATCAACATGACCTTCCGTGGGAGAATGGAACGAAGTATTACCCTGAGAAGGTTGTTGGACCAAGGGAGGTGAGTGTGAAGGATATGGTCCTCTGCTTTCTGCAACCACATTATCTCCCACTTGGGAGGTGGTACCAGCTCCTTGGTCGATAGCTTCCATTGGATTTTCTCCTAAACCAAGAATAAAATTAGGTGGCAAGCCCCATACTCTTCTAGACTATCTTAGCTCAGCTAGTTTGTACAACTCCTATCTAACCTAGGGTCTCAAAAACTAGAAAACACACCAAAAATTTCCCTACTTAAGCTATAGGTCAAACAAGCAAACTTAAAATGACAAGAGGGGTTCAGATAGTCAGGTCTCTCACCAGGATTGTCAAGAAGGTTCCACTAGCGATATACCTCAAGGGTACGTGCATAGTAATCTCCCTGAATGTTGTTTTCAGTGTATGGCTCCAAGCAATACGACCAAAGGGCTTTCCTCATATGGATAAGGTATCCTAGTGGGGTCTCTCGATATACACAAGGTATGTGGGAGCTCAAATCGGTAGTAGTGTTGTCTAATGCATAATTGTACACAAGGGGCCTTCCGATATACAATCAAGTATGTGAAGTACATTTCTATATACCTCAAGGGTATGTGAAAGGCCATTCGATATACCGACGGTATGTGGAAGAACCGCGTGAGTCCTGGGATGTAATGCAGACAAGTAATGACAGCTCCTATGCTTAATGATGCCCGAACACGTCTCTAACCTATCACTCAAATTGCTATGTAAATTTTAACCTATAACTACCATTAATTTTAAAGTGGATGGTTAGGTGAATGCATGGAGTTTTGACAGAAAAAGTAAAACCATGCAATATGCATATGCAAATATTTCACTTTACCGTTCGGTATGCTTACCTATGGGAGGGAAAGAGAGTATTTTATTTTGTTTCAAAACCAAAAATTTCCAAACAACAATCTTGAACTAATCAAAATCAAAGACAAGCAACACCTTCCAAACTCATTTCTCTTTTCTGAAAGCAATCAAAAGGGGAAGAGTCTATTTTCTTAAAAGAAAAACAAGCAGCACACTATATGCATATGCACTCTATTTTTCGATTTTTATTTAGTCATAGATAGATCTAACTTAAAACTATTATATTTTTTATTTTGATGAGATAGTATAAATGCAAAAGAGACAAAAGAACATAGAGAACCTAAAATCTTGTCATGCCAATCAAAGATCCAATGTCTTATGCTCACTAATGATAATGACCTAATCTCAGTCAAAAAATTTCTTTTTAAAACAAGCAAAAAGAAGTCTTCCATGGGAACAAAAAATAAAATCAAGATGATAATTAAATGTTTTTCTTCCAGTCTATGTAACAAAAATAAAAGAGAGCTCTCTAACACCTAAGCTTTCGAAAAAGAAATCCATTCACAAAGACAACCAACAAGCACGGAAGAAAATGGACAATCAACAAGACTAATCTAGCTTTTGGATTCTTCAAACAAACCAATATTTTACCAAAAAATTTCAAACCACAAGCATCAGATTCTAACACACAAGCCTGATAGTGTAGGGATGAAAGCAAATCAACTCAAAATTTTTGCAAAAAATGAGAAAAAAGTGGTCTTGGAATAAGGCCTACCTAGCACCGCGCTGGAGGGGTCTTGATAGAGCAGTTTTAGCACCACTTCTGGATAATAGGA
Source organism: Pseudotsuga menziesii (assembly GCA_001517045.1). Taxonomy (NCBI): domain Eukaryota; kingdom Viridiplantae; phylum Streptophyta; class Pinopsida; order Pinales; family Pinaceae; genus Pseudotsuga; species Pseudotsuga menziesii. Next base: position 190,981 of record LPNX010928028.1, read on the forward strand.
CTCAGGCGGTGGCACCACGTGCTACTAACAGGGTTCAGGTGGTGGCACCACTTCTCGCCAATAGCATAAGAGCAGTTCTCTGTATAAATCCAAAACACAAAGGAGAACAACAGCATAAATTAGAAAATGATCAGATCAAGGTAAAAACTAATAGATTGAGAGTAAAAAAGAGCATAAAAGGTTGAAATAATTTAGATCTAGACAGATCTGGAAGTTTCAAACCAAAATACACTGAGTCAGATATCAGATCTGACTAAAGAGAGTTGGAGATGGAGCCTAGATTTGGAAAAGAGTTGAAGAACTGAGGAAGATTAGATACAAATGATACATATATCTAATCCCTAGCGGAGTCACCAGATTTGTAACCAGGAATATTTCACCTTCTTCGGATAGAAGTTGTTCCTCTGGTCTTAATGGTTCAAATCCAGAGCAAATGAGTGAACGACAAAGGATGAAGACCCTCCATAGACGTCGTAGACACCTGGAATGCTGCTTCGATAGTGAACCTATGTACCTACAACCAGATCAAACATGCAAACACATCAAAGCTACCAGAACATCATCTACTTATCCATGTTAGTGACTAAGGAACATTAGAGGAAATTTCAACTCAAAATGGGCCTTTTAACTTTTATTCAAATTCCATGTCATCATGTGTTATCCAATGAAATTGATTTAAATTTGAAATACCGTATAGGTCTTAAACACTTTTTTAATATAAATTTGGGGATAGGTATCATAAAAAAAATACTTTTTTTGTTTGTATTTTTGACATATCTCCCCGTGTTTTTACTCAAATTTCGATAGGGAGAGCTCGTTGGATGTGGAATTGAATTCCGCATCCAACAAGTACCCACTCGGCATACATTTGATGGACCCCGCTACCCCAAAAAAAAGAAATACCTGAAAAAATGAAATGATGATGTCATCATTCCATTTTTTCAGGTATATCTTGTTTTTGGGGTAGCAGGGTCCGTTAAAAGTATGCCGAGTGGGTACTCGTTGGATGCGGAATTTAATTCCACATCCAACGAGCTCTCCCGATTGAAATTTGAGTAAAAACAAGGGGAGATATGTCAAAAATACAAACAAAAAAGTAGTTTTTTTCTTTTCTTCCTCCAAAATTAATAAATATTATTTTATTATTTTAACTATTATTTTATTAGTTCATTTTAGGAGGCCCATTTTGAGTTGAAATTTCCTCTAATGTCTAACAACATGTACATGCGAAATCAAAACAACAGTAATGTGGGACAAAAATCAGCTTTTCATTAAGATGAATGGATAAGTTTACAACCAATTAAGCCTTAATGTTGACATGCATCTCCATGAGACAAACACTTCATCCCCATAAGCTCCAACTTTGCTCTCTATGCTCTCCAATGGCTTGGGCCAAGTGGTCAATCCAACAACATAACAATACCTCTATACTTCTCTCCCTCAATCGTGGACATGAGCTTGTATTTATAAGGTTCAATGGATAGGAATGGTTGAGATATTTGTGGATGAGATGGCCTCTAAGATCCTATGATGGGGGATCTCAAGCTCAAATGACCCACAATGATAGGGATAAGGGAGGACATGAGGCTCATGATCTAGAAGCCTCGAGAAACTTCTCTTTTTCCCATTTTACCCAGGGTACCGCTTTTCTCCTCTTATGACAGAGTGGTTTAGATGAAAAACACTTATGGACCAAAGGCCACAAGCGGTGGCATCACCTATGGAAAACAGGATATAGGTGGTGCAAGCAAGGTACCACTCGTGGTTCACAGGGAAAGCACGGTGCTGAGTATTTTCATGTAGGATTGATAAACAACGTGGTTTTCCACTCCAAGTGTTGGGATTAAGGACAAGTATGTAAGTCAATGGTCTTATCACATGGTGGTGACAGGATTTTGGTATAACACAATTTCATCCCATACAAATGGGGTGTCCTATTTTAACAGGCACATGAAACCTTTAGTAATCTTGGCATAATTTACAATAAAACATCAAAGGAAATTGGACTTCCCCTACAGGCTCTGAAGCTATCTGATAGAATGAGGAGGAGGCAGATTTAAAATGGCCTCAACTTTCAAAGGATCCACCTGAATTCCTTTGTTAGAAACAATGAATTCGAGAAGTCTCCCTGACTCGACACAGAAAACGCACTTGTGGGGATTCAAGCGAATTTTATAGTATCTGCATCATTCAAAAATCAAACGCAAGTGATCTGGGTGATCAATCCTCTTATGAGAATGTGCTGGTAGATCATCAAGGTAGGGTTCGACAATGACTTTAATATCGTGAAAGGAAAAATTCATTTCCCACTGAAAGGTTGCCCTAGCATTTTTCAATCCAAAGGGAATTTTCTTGTACATGAAGGTACCCCAAGGACAAATAAAACCTGTTTTATGTTGGTCTTCCAGTTTAATTTGGATTTAATTATATTCATAGAAACCATCCATAAACGAAAAGACTTCGCTTCCTATGCAAGCATCATTAATTTGATCTATAAATGGCGTGGGATAGTTGTCCTTAGGACATGCTTTGTTTATATCTCGAAATTCAGTACAAACCTGTATAGTCCCTTTCTTTTTATCAACAGGAACAAGGTTGGATACCCATTCTGTCAAATCTATGGAATAAATAAAACCGGCTTTCAGCAGTTTCTCCACTCATTAGAGGAAATTTGGGGTCTAAAATGGGCTTTATAAGAAAACGCGTCAACAATAAATTTTGTGAGTTGGAATTCAAGAACCAATAGAATTTCAATAAAACGAGTCAACCATAATGGTTGAATTGACATATTTGTCATAAAAGAAA
>LPNX010928028.1:193814-209205 GCA_001517045.1 Pseudotsuga menziesii
AAGATATCTCCCTGTGTTTTTACTCAAATTTCAAACGGGAGAGCTCATAGGATGCGGAATTTAATTTCACATCCAACGAGTACCCACACTGCATACTATTAACAGACCCTTCTACCCCAAAAACAAGAAATACCTAAAAAAATGTGATGATGATGTCATCATCATGTTTTTTCAAGTATTTCTTGTTTTTGGGGTAGCGAGGTCCGTCAAAAGTATGTAGTGTGGGTAATCGTTGGATGCAGAATTAAATTCAGCATCCAACGATCTCCCCTGCTTATAATTTGAGTAAAAACACAGGGTGATATGTCGAAAATACGAACACAAAAAGTAGTTTTTTCACTCTTCCTCCAAAATTAATAACTATTATTTTATTATTTTAACTATTATTTTATTATTTTCCTTTGGAGGCCCATTTTAGACCTCAAATTTCCTCTAATGTCATCCTTTACTGCCACCGCTTTACGAGGGTTGACAGGTCTCAACTTTTGCTGAATAGGTTTAGCATCAGGGTATGTTCGGATTTCGTGCTCGACTATTGATGGATCAATGCCTGGAATCTCCTCATATGACTAGGAAAAAACGTCGTGGAATTCCTTAAACAAGGCTGTATAGATCGCAATCTCCTCCAGAGAGCAGTTTGCACCAATATGTACATTTTCCACAACATTAGGATTTACAGAGATGTTGATAGGGATAGTATTGGAAATGTTTTCTATATTCCCCTTAGCAAACATTCCTTCCCTTGGTAAAGGATTAATAGGTGTATCAACATCACCTGCCAGTCTCATATGGGACTCCCGGTTCTCTATCCTGCTTAACTCTGGAAGAAAATAGGATCGATGGTGAAGATATTCACAGATCTTATCTCATCCACACATATCTTCCAGAATGGCTTCATCCAAAGGTAAAACCATATCTAAGCAATCTCTATAATGCAAAGAGTTCTCTGCCCAAGCAGACAAATTGGATTCTTCTAGTTCCTCCAAGACGGTAAAAGGGACCAGAATAGGATCAATAGAGGTATGGATGATAGCTTGATAAGCAACTTTCGTTATCAATAAGGGCACTTCAGGTTCATGGTGGGAAGGGAGAACCCAAGGATCAATCCTATCAACAACCATAGCTATGGACTTCCCAACACTAGTAGAACCTATATAATTAATAGAAGATGGAAAATCAAATGTGCCCATTAATGATGCATACATTCTAGCTCCTAATCTCTCTTAAGCAGGTCTAACCTAATCAACCAATGGTATGGTGGACTTGTTAGATTCCATGCGGCCTTTTCGAGTAAAATTGATTTGGTCAACAATAACCAACTTCCCTTCGTGTGGAAACACTACCACCCAAAAGACGATCGATGCAATAGCAGACATGGCATAAGTCCAACTTCTCCCCAGGAGCAAGTTATAATCCAAAGGTGCATCAATCACCTCTACCTCAACAGACACTGCTTTCCCTGCCAACTTAATTTTGAAAGACGATAGGATACCATGTCGATGGGATGACCTTCCGTCGAAAGTAGTAAGTAGGGTGTTTGATGGGACCAGCTCTGGGGATCCAAGAGCTTTCCAACAAGACAAGGACATAACACATGTAGAAGCACCCTTGTCGACAAATGTCCTTCCAATGGTCTCTCCACCATGGATAACATCTATCGATAAGGCTACATGATATGGTAGGCGAATTTTGACATCAGACAAATTAAATTTCGCCATGAGACTCAATGAGTCCATACTGCCTAAGGCTGCTAAGAGTGCATCCCGCTAGGTGGGACAACTCTGTAACACCTCTAAAGCCGACATTGCACAAGGAGTCTGGGCTAAGTCTTCAACTACAGAGTAGTTGGCTGCCGCTCTAGCATTAGGATTATGCAAGGTTTTCTTCAAGACACCTTTCGGTATCTTGGGCATAATTTTGGTAGGTTTCTCAATCGTGAGAGGGTTAGAAGTTTCACCTATCGAATTACCCTTCTCTGAGGTCTCTTTTTCATAGTTCTTGTTCCTTGTCTGTATTTAAGTCTCAGATCAAACCATGTTGATATAATTGGGGTCAGGAGCATTTGGGGTGCCCCCTGCTGCATTTGAAGCTGAAGCTGAATTCTCTCCTTGGGGAAAAGGATCCTTCAGGATAGCCGGTTGTTGAGCTTTTAATAGCTTCTGAGATTGTTCCATAAGGGGACATAGATGGGTCAGGTGATCTTCATGGCACAACTTACATGGAAATTGCACCTTATTCTTTTCTTTCTTGCCCCCATCAACATTGTTTGTGGGTTTTTGCTTGTTTTGGTTTCCCTCACCCTTTTTTCCTCTCTTCTTTTTCCCACCAGGCTGCTGATTGCCCTTCTGAGAGGTTTGTGTAAAAACATTTGCATTTTGGGGTGAGGGGGAAGCCTTTGCTGCCTCCACTATAGAATTTTTGACAGACAGTTGATGGAGCTGTTTAGCCAAAGATTCTACAGTGGGAGAATTCATGGAACCAACCACACCATCGGCATGGGGTCCGGGCTTAGGTTTCTCTGCATTGTGCATTGGCCTCAGTGCCTCAAGGATAATCTCGTATAAGATCCCAGACTGGGAATATATCAAATCTAGTTGCTGGGCCCTGAGGATAGCTTCTTCCTCATTCGTCGCTCCTGAAGTAGATACATCCTTAGATATATAAGGAAATAGGGATTTAAGGAACCATTCTAATAAGAACTCAGGAGGAATAGTGGCTTTGATAAGGCTCTTTCATCTCCTCTGCTCTTGGATGTGATCCAAAATATGAGTGGCCTTGTCCTACCAGAAGGTAGATAACAAGTCTATCCTGAAATCATAACAGACAAGAAGCTAGAAGTGAATAAGGAATGCATTAGCCAAGTCCCAAAAACTGCTAAATGCAGCCGAAGGCAATTCAATGTACCATTTTGCTACAGTACTGGTCAAAGTTCTTTGGAACAACCTCAATCAAATTGAATCCTCATTCAGTGAGTTGGAAGAGCACCATAAATGGAAAGTGGTGGCATGAGCTCCAGGATCATCACCAACTTTGCCTTCAAATTTTGGGATATCCGAGGGCAGCTTGGTAGGGACAGGTGACCAGGAGGGGTCATGTCTCACCGGGTCATTCATTATTTTCGACAAATATAGCAAGTTCAACATTGCCAGGAAATGAATCTTGGGCCTAACCGAAGCACTAAAAGTACCAGTTTGGGGATTAGAGGGACTTTCCCCCTTATTCCCATATGTGAAGGTGGGGTTTCCCCCTGCTGCCAGTCATGAAGTTGATGCATTACTTTGGAAAGGATTCCATCCATAAGCTAATGGATTGTTTATGTGAGGTGCAGTATAAGAGGTTCTAGCTACCCCAATCGAAGCTGGGGTTTGAAATACAGGAGCAGGTATCCCTCCGCTAAAAAGCGAAAAGGGAGAGATCATGAATGGAGCTGAAACTGGAGTTTGAAAACCTTGGCCATAAGGATTATTGTTTCCAAAATGTACCCCTACATATGAGGGTGTTGGGCCTACGTATGCAGTGGATGGGGGAATATTGCCCCCATTCCAAGGAAATACTTGGACAAAATCCGAGGATCCTATAGGACCACTCTAGGCAGTGTGTGCGAAGGAAGTAGCAACTGTAGGTACACTAGGAATCCTAGTGACCATACCACCAGAAGCACCTGCTAGACTTGTGGGTGCCGGTGGTTGAACCACTCGGCTAGCTGGAGTTAATGGTGTAGTAGGTATACTTGTTCTAGGGGCACCTATCGAGGAAGGTAGCACCACTTTAGCTGGAGTGGCTGAGGTGGAAGTAAAAGAACTTTCTCTTGCAGTAGACATTATTCTTCCCATAGGGACACCAATCACGGGTGGATCGAAAGGATGAACCTGAATGATAAGAGGATCGTTTAAGTTAGTTAGAGGTGAATTAAAATTCCTTGCAAACTCGTTAGCCTACAAGTATTTTATCTCAATTGTGTTTAAATTAAAATGGTTTTCCCTAAATTTTGGTTCACCCGAAACTTCACTAACTGCTATCGGTTCAAAAGAACCGCCCATGTCCAATCTCCGCCTTTGAGGGGGAGGTGGAGGTTCCAATGTGATAAGCGGAGGAAGGATTTGCAACCTTCGTGACCTTCTGATAGATTGGTCCTCCACGATTGTAAATTTGACTCTTCACACCCTAAGGTCGGCTAAAACACAGACAAACCACAAAGCAATCACTACAAAAAATTTCCTGAAGTCACAACAATCACAAGGGTGTAAGATATGCTTTCCTGAAGAAAGCTGAGAGACAGTTTCTTGGCGTCGTTGAAGAGGTTCTTAGGCACAACCGAAGGAATCACCCACCTCCCTCCTACACATTCAACATGGGTTACCTTCCAAGCCCGTCCAAGGTGAACCAGAAATAACCTTCTGATTTACCTATGTATAAACCCTAGATGTCCAAGAGACTAGAGGCTACCTTAACTATATCAACAGTCTGGGGGGTTAGTTGCAAGCCTGATTCGTACACATATCCAGTGTAGCAAAGCCCAAAAATCTATCTAGGACATAATCTCCAGATGCGTAAAAACCTTGGTCTACATTTTGACAAGGAATCGGAGGGTTAACTCCTCAGTCCAATGCCTCCACGCACCCTCGTGCTTAACTCCCATTTCAGAGGAGCTTCCTAGATACTATCAATAAAGAGAAGGATTTACCTATCGATTGTCCCACTACATATAAATTCAAGTACTTATGGGGAGTTTACACTTCCTATCCCACAAGTTTAGCCTAAGTTAGGAGATGCATGACCTTATAAAACAAAAATTACTAATAAATTTTAAATTATAGCGTTCATTTTAAGGGTTGTTCTTAATCAGAGGTCAAGTGGAGTGAATGACTATAATATTATTGAATCGATAAGAAAAGTAAAAAATAGGTGTATAAATCAATTCCAAAGCAAATTATCACTACTTAAAACAACCTGTTTTTTTTGTTGTAAATATGAACTAATGAAAACGCAACTAGGAAAGAGAAAACAAAGACTTATTTTTGTAATTTTTGAGATTTTATTTAAAAACTGAAAGTAAAACTACCATATGCAATTCAAATGCAAATGTTTCCAATTGTTTTCTTTTCACTTTTCAAATTCCTCAAAGATTACTATGCACCTAAATGCAAAAATTATTGAGTATGCTTGAATAATATAACTATATAAAGTAAGCAAAATGAAATATAGCAGACCTATAAGAACCAAAGATCAATCACCTAAGGAAGACTTGGAAAACACCTAGCTTGGGAAGACACAACGAATGAAAATCACTGAAATCAATCAAAGGAAAGTGACAAACCAACGCTACTTGGAAATAGCATGGGATATACAATATCTAGAACCCTGATCACTGATTCAGACACATGACACTTGGACCTATCACCCAATAGGAAAATCCATTTCAAATTGCTAAAAGAAAGACAATCCAACCAATCAAAACTCAAGGGCTTACTGAAAAGCATGAAGTATGGTTAACAGGGCTATCAAACCTATAACGAAATGCAAGTACTAAAGACCACAAAGCAAGACAAAATCCAAAGAAGGACAAGGACAAGCAACCATACCCAAAAATTTTGTTGCTAAGGTATGTACGCGACTGTCTAGTGCAGCAACCTGCGTATTGTATGCGACTATTCAATATAGCAACCCGTGTACATAGACCTCTGTACATGACTGTGTAGCACAAAAACCCGCGTACAGAAGTAAAATTTTTCAAAAAAAGAAAAATTATAAATGTCTTCAAAACACCACTACAAGTCCAAACCAAGACAAAACACCACACACTAAATCAAAGCAAAGACTAGGCAAGGATCTACAAGACTAACCCATAGCAGGCTGGGCTCCCCAACTGAGTCGCCAGTTCTGTTGTTCAGGATTAAACACCCTTGTAACATAGGGTCTGGGGGTTACCAAATTACTACTAACCTTGCAGACAATCAGCTTTAATAGAGTACAAAAAGGAAATAGGAAGAAATTCTTGACTCACCCGATTATCGACGGTTGATCCAAGCTTGATCTTCTTCCACTCTGCTTCTCTCCAAAGCTTCTAGGGATGCACCTCCTTCACCTACAAAGAGAAAATTCTCCAAGTAAAATATTATACATGTATATATGAGAAGTTAGATAAACAATATATCTAGTGCATAATCGAATATATTCATCAACCACAATACATGAAAGAGACTCAACACAATATTGGAAGAAGAATTCTCTTTATTAACAATTAGTGAATGAGATAAGAGTACAACCCAGCTTCTGAGACAAGGACTCCTCTACAACCATAGGACTCTGAGTTCTGCTGCTCCAAGACTTCTAAAGATATACCACCAGCATAACTTTGCTCTCCAAACTTGATTGATTAATACCTTCCTCAAGGCCTCTATTTATACTTTGGGAAATAGAGTGGTTGCGAAGGTTGAGGAGGTTGAAACAGTTATGATAGTTAATGATTAGGACCCAACTAATCTCCATTAATCATGATTTATATTTTTTAATGTCGAATCAAGATGTACACGACTATTGATATAGGAAACCGGCATATGACACGCGAGTTGCTTAAAGGAGACCTGCGTATGCTGATGTATGCAGGTTGCAATGGAGATATTCGCATATAGTACACGAGTTGTCACTGGGAATAGTTGCGTACGTATGCGAGTTGCAATGAGGATAGTCGCGTACGCCATTCAACACTTCAAAAAATAATATGGCAAGCTGGTTCAAGGGTAAATGCATCTCATGTCATGCCCATCTATAGTGTTTTGGCAAACTTCAATCCTAAGATGTCCTTTTGTGTACCAACATAAGGAATGTCGGCACTCGGATGGAGAAGTGCCATTTGGGTTGATAACACATATGTTACTATTGATGTTCAAGAAAATTTCCTTGTTTCCTAGTTGACATCCTCTTTTGTGATAGTCATACAATGCTACCCTCTATTTTATAACATCCCTAAAACAGTGAGGCAATCTTCTAAATCAAGGTAATTTGTGGGACAACTAATGTGTAATGGTAAATATGCTTAATTGTTTAGCTTCATATACCTCATACTTATGTTTATGATTGTCATACATGTTCAAAATACTGAACTAAATAAGAGGTGTATCTTGGTTTAATCAGGAAATCTTGGGACTATTGGATATGATCATAGTTTGATGCAAGTTCTTTCAACTCTATTTTGTGATTAGGAAAGAAAGATATGGGCTCTAGTCTCTTCACAATTTTCACAGAAGTGTTAATATTTTCCATTTTAGCTCATAGATTTGAAGTTATTGCTACTCTTTACAAGTTCATATTGGTACCAACACTTTCCTTTTCATAGCATGTTCATGTTTATTTGGATTTAACACATGTTATGAATCAATTTTATTCTCTATTTTAGATACATTGTGTCAGATGCATTGCACGTACATTTGATTAGTATTAAATCTTAACCATTCACATCTAAAGTGATAAGAAAATTTTCATAATTTTGAGTATGGTTACTTCTTTTAGTGATCTTCCTAACAATATATGTCCAGGTTCAACAGTTAGTTGATTTGGATAAGCTCTTACAGTACAAGGAAGCTTGGTCATTCTCAAAAAGTTTCAAGCTCTATTAAAATGATCAAAGATTCCCTACATTGTTTGCATGATGACATGCAAAGATACCAGTGTGAGGGAAGTGTCTACCAACACTAGTTTTGGTAGCATACATTCATATTTCTCCAACGACAATTCATGATTCTTATTTTTAGTTCTTCTAGTACACAAACAACACTTTCTTGTACTAATATTTTCTTGCACCAACACTTTTTGCACTAAGATTTCTGATACCAGTCCAAAATTCAAAGTTTTTGTACCTAATTCAATTTTCCATATCAGTCTAAAACGTGCAACCTACAGTACATCACAAATAACAAACATCGGATCAATATTCATGCTCTTTCATATTTCTTGTACCTATTCATGTTCAACATTTCCTGTACTTGTCTAGATTTAACAACTAAGTTTCAAATTTGGGTCACAATTCATCATTTTAGTTTTCTCTCATATTTTCAACCTTTATTTGCTTCATCTTCAGCCTTTATCCAACATGTATCATGCCTTACACAGTCCTCTTTCAGTCTGCAACAAAATTCAAAGAAAAGGTAAACTAATGCTAAAACTAATATAAGAATCTTTAATTCATTATAAAAATAAGAAGGCTTGATAAACCAAAATACACTCCATACACTTTACTAATCATGCCATCATTACCGACCATTAACCCTCCATTTTCAGTCTATCATCCATAATAAAACTTATACTTTGATCACAAGTCCATGAAAAGGAAGATGAAAGAAAAGTAATTATGTTATACAGATACAAAATAAAGTATCATGAATTATCCTCACTTTGTGCATTAAAACCATTCTTCATTCATTATTGAGTGTTCTCTAAAGGATGAAGTCATGGATGCATATTGAGTAAACACCACAAGTAAATAATGGTCTCCAAGTTAAGAAATGATCATGTATAATTTGCATATGCATGTACCACTAAAGCACAAGTAAAGAATACTAATTCCTCACTCATTTGTCATGAGGAATTTCCAATCATCATGTGCGGGGTAGTGTTGGGTTTCGTTTTTGTCTAATTCCCTCCAAATCAAACTATCATTGGTAAATCCATTTTTTTGCATTCCATCTATAATTAATGATTTTTATGCCCTAAACATTCATTAAATATCTATCTTGTTCCCTTATGACTAATTACCTAAGTCTTCTTGCATTTTTTTATATGCTTAAATAGGATTTTACTAAGTTTTTACTAATGACGATTTTATAAGTTTTATTCCTGTACCAACAGGTTCATTCTTAGCACCAGCTTTTGTACCACTTATGGTACCAAGTTGATTGTTAGCATACTTGCAACCCTCCAGCTAGAATCCTCTCACTTGAATGTTGTAGATAGTTATCCCAATATGGATCTAGGTTTCTCATACCTCACCTAGCTCACATGCGTAAGTCTGCATCACGTGATCAAAGTTTTGATCTAAAATTAGCAGCGGTTTTGAAACAACCAACTTTCACCTCAATTTTTTCGCAGATGAAGTTGAATATGAAAAATACAAGAAATGGGTTTTATTCATAGCACATAAAACTGCGTATCTTGTTTTTTGTTTTCCAAAATAAGCTACAGTTTGAGAGAAGTGTGATTCTTTATCATGAATTTTCCCAAATTGATGTAAAACATAGATTTTGTGTTTTTTCTCCAAAAATGTAAAATTGGTTTTCTGAGTTTGGGAATTTGAATCTATCCTTCCCTAATTGATTCCATATATAATTAAAGCTTCATAGGTTTGAGAGATTATCCATTCCCTTGTAATTTATATCAGAATTCTAATGTGAGAGACAAGTGTTATTAGTTTGTAAAAGAAAGCTTTGATTTTTAATGAATGAGGACAATCCATTATTGCGATATTGAGGATTCTTCATGATATTATCTATCCTCCATTGGTGTGTTTCTCAAATCGAGAAGGACCCCTCAATCCAAGTAGCATCCCTTCCATAGCCATTTTCTTAGTAGATAGCATATTTTTATTATGTTTTCAGTTGTAGTTTATAATTGGTTTGATACTTATTTATCTTATTACATTTTAATTATGTTTCATGTATATTAAATTTGGTAATTGGAATTTAGAGTCATGTTATCTTCATTTAATTTCATCACTATTTCAATTATGCAATTATATGTTTCAATATTCAATCGTTTTCATTTCAAGTTTATGATACTCTATTGTCACATATTGTGTCTTTGTTCAATGAGTCAACTTCTCGTTAGCATAGATCTTAGATAGACTAAATCCTTTATATTAAATATGTTGTGTCATTCATTGTCATCATTTCATTATAGTCACTAGCCAATATTTTACATATCACTCATAATTTCACCCTACACGCACTATGTCCCATATAACACAATACTTTGTTTCTTTTATAAGTACACCCAACCCCAAATCACCTTCAAAATTTTGTTCAATATACCTTCAATCCAATTCCAAATCCATCATGCTATATACACATATCCTTAGTGCCTCTGTACAATTCTATTAAACCATTATTAATATTGTTGATCACAGTCCATACACTCCCAATTCACCATTTGTTTATACACTAGCCGTGGTAATTTACATAGTCTGATAGATAGATAGATGTGTTTATTGTTTCCATTCATAATGCATAATATTCACAAAAGTTTCCATTCCTTTTACATATGCACCCTCATCTTTCTTCCATAAATTGATTTGGGATTTGCATGCTTCACATCGCATTCACACTTTTCTTCCATATCCATTGCCATTCTTTTCATTGATAAGAACATATCTCCTACCAATTAATTGCACTCAGTCCATATTTATATCAGATGCATAGGTATTGGTTGTAGGGATTATTTCACGTTCACAAATAATTTATGCATATTTAATATCTCTATCATGTTTTTGCTTTATTGTTATGGCTAAGCTCATTCAAGGAACCTCTGAGTTTTAGTTTCACTAGTTTACAAGTCATTTCCATATTGCCTTTTCTTGCCTTTTTCATTTTGCTTTGATTTCCCGCAGTTTGATACACTACTGGAATCCATTGAAATACCAAAAACTAAAAGTTAGATACTCATGATTAATCACAAGATCATGCATACATGAAATATTGCGATCTTGAGCCTTTATAGAACTTAGTTAGGATTATGTCCCAATGAATCAATCCTTAGTGTTTAATTTTCATAGTTTGCATTCAAATTCCAAAGTTCAGATTTGAATTAGGTGGTGGAATTAGTTGTTAGATTAAGTTGGATTAGGATTTCATCCTGCATTTCTTGTTCTTTCATACCGCAAGTTTGCGAACTCCCAATTGATAATTTAATGTCGACTATTTAGTATATAATTAACCTGACACCATTGAGGAAGTACTTCAACCACTAGAGATAACAAATTATTGTTGCTTTAATTTCTAGAGTGGAGATAACAAACTGTAGTTTCTTTAATTTCGTTTATTGCATGTCAGCTAATAAATATTATAACTGAGCATCTTTCTCTTGGGAACAACTGATCCATGCAGAAAATGAAGTAAACCTTATGTATTTTTTTTGTTGCTCGTCGATCAGGTAGTTCTTCCAAAAACTAGAAAGAGGATGGTAGTCCCGGTAACTAAATTGCACTGAGCCCAAATGAAAAAAAACACATGGAGTAGGTGGAGAAAATAATCTATTTATCATTATATACTTGAATTTACCCAAGAAGATGGGGGCCAACATCTAGGTGGGAATAAGAAGGTTGGGAGGGAAAAACCATAGTATAAAATATACTAAAGTAATGAGGCAAGGCACATAATTGCTTGCCTCAAATTCACAGTTTTTGTTGGTCATTAAAACCACCATGCTATAGTATGTTTGTTACACATAGAAATTGGTGTTTTGTTTAGATAAGATATTGGCGAGGACGAAATTGTGGAACTGTAAATGGAATCAAGTGACCAACAATATAGGAGAGTGAATGGCTTGAGACAAATTGATCATTGGAAAATTATTGTATTGTGCATGCTAGATCAACACTCATGTAAAAACATGTAGAGGAATTTCATGTAGAAACGTTGTCTCTCAGTGAAATCCATTTGAAGGGGAATCCTATATCATGGAAGTATCTTTATACTCATAGAGAAGTGTGTGATTTTAATATTGTCACTTATCTAACAATTTAACTGTAGGTGCGGTGTGGAAATGAATAACATCAGGTGGTCACGCCCATTAACCTAACCTAGAAGAGAGTGGACAAGCCTTCAATAAATATAGTAGGCATCGTGGAAAATCCTTGAATATAGTTGGGTTCATACCGCTTTACCTTTATGTTACTCTTTCTTGAATAAGATACACATCCTATTTAAGGAAGGAAAGTATTGATAGTTCCAATTCACACTACACTTGGTTTCACTTTTTCGAAAGGGGTGCTAAAATGATTATCATACATTTTAAGTAAGTTGTTCCACACATTACTACTCTTTATTAGTTACTTGGACAAATAACTTAGAGTGAGTAAGTTGGTTGATTAAGAATCATGGAGGTTGTCCCCCCATTAGTGTGGCTATGTGAGAAAGATTTATTTTGTAGTTCTAACTCATAGCTATTTTATTCACCATTAGATTGGAAAAAAATTCTATATGGAGGAACATAATTATACCAAGTAGTGGTTGGAGAACAAAGAATTTTACAATCCATATAAGCCTTTGATCAGTCCGAGGTACACTAAAGGAATGTTGGGGGGAAGCACCAAACATGTAAAAACAAACACGTAATTTCAAAGAGGTGAATGCAAAGAGAGGAAAAGAACCAAGTGGACAAGTCATATGGAGGAGAAGATGGCAAGTGGTTGCACAAACTCCTAATTCTCAACATGAAACTATAAACTTATTCAATACTAGGTCAATAGTTGGTTATGCATTGTTTATTAGGTTTATTAGGGATAGGTATGCATGACTAACAGGAAGTATATATTTTTTTCTTATGGGATATCATGAAAACCATTTCTATATCAAGAACCAGAAGCACTGCCACCATATTTACCAGGATACCTGGAAGGTTCAGTAGCTTAAGTTAAAGACCCAACATAGACCTTTAATTAATATACGAGGCCTAGGAAATAAGTTACTTTCACATTATACAACTTTGGAAGCCTCACTAAAGTGAATATGGGAAAGGATTTCATTATCTCTTTCATTTCTAACTTGAGTTTGGATTTGTTGTTTTTCACTTCAACAAGACTCATGTTGTGATCACTATATTCATTCTCTATAATACCGATGCCCTCTAGATGTGAGGTAGAATATTAATAAAAAAGACAAATGTAGTAGGAATTTTTTGCCACATGTTCATGGAAATTTGGAATACATTTGTGGGAAAAAATATCTGCATACCACTTTGCATATGCATTAATTCAAACCCAAACTAGGTGATTAAGATGCGAGACCCAAACAAGGCCAAGCATCAAACAATGTGGAGTTTTGTTGTCTTCGTTCTACCACATTATGTTGCTTTAAAAATGAATAGGCCAACACAAATGGCAAGCTCATAACCTTCATTTAAAATACTTTGTAACCATACATATACTAATGAATATTTGATATTCTCAAGGTAAAAAATGGACTATAGTAGTCGTATGCTTATTATTGCTTAGGCATACATTGTAAAGACATAATAACACAAGACATAAGTCGGAATCAACATGTTAGTTGAATATTTTTTTTATAAATTAATGTCGATGTCCAACTTCCGACATCGAAAGGTTCAAGTTCTGATGTCAGAACATCGATGTCAGAATGGTAGTTTTATACCTTCAATGTGTGTTTCGAATTTTGAATTTTGATCCGACATCAAGATTGAAAAGTCAAGAGGATTGTTGTGTCAATTGTTTGTCTAGTGCCAAATTTTGACTCTTGATGACCCACAATTCGGTGTCTGGACATTGACGTCGGAATGGTAAAAATGAAATGCTTATTTTGCAGTGTCGACTTCTGACTACCGATGTCGCCAATGTCAGGATCGACATGGTGATATCAGATTTGGAAGGATAAAGTCAAGAAGGAGGTTTAATCCGTCACATGTGTTAATTAATATCAATTAATGATTGATTAAATGAATTTAATCAGTAAGTAATCTTTTTAGCTTATATATTACTATGCTTTTGTGGCAGTGATTCGTTTGGGACTCGTTTTTAATTATTTTTAATCATTTCAATTTTTAATTTCTATGTAATTCCAATTTATAAACATTATAGATTGGTTTTATATCATTTGCAATGCTTTAAATTTGTTTAAGCTACAAATCTTTGATCTGCGTAGTTGTGTAGGACGTGGATCGTTACAATAATAAATATTAGAAATTTTCATGTAAAACCATACGTTATCATGCTCATTAATTTAATTCTACACAATACCACATGCTAAAGTAAGCACACCGCATGGTCACAAGGATAGCATGAGCCAAATCAAGCAGAGTATGAACATTATTCCTGGGCATATTATCTCAAAAACATAATGTATGAAAATTAACCATGTTCATCACCTTAATTTTCATAATTTACTAAAAATATATGCAAATGCAAATCATTATCATGTTTAATTACTCATTCATTTATGATGGAACAAGTCATATGCAAACAACCCATGCCAATAAGATATTGTAAGACCCATGAATTGGATGAAAGTAGAACATAAGAAAATCTACCAAAACATCATCATACAATAGCTAAATTCTATCATCATCATATCATCATTAGAATAACCTCATTAAAATTATAAATTAGCATGAAATCCTCCTAAATACAATATACAATCGCCAAAAGTCATCTTCCTCATATCAACCTTAAGAGTAGCATAAGGCAATAACATAGCATAACATGTTAGCAGATAATGTAAGAGCCAAAGGTAATAGAGATCGCAATAAATGTCATAGTAAAGTGCATCTCAAAATAATGGATTATTATATGGGGATGCTCCTAGTAAGTCATTAGACCTTCAAGAAACTTCATCATTTGTTAGCTTATGTATCAAAAGAAGAATTTCATTCATAAAATACCTCCTCGTTCCTTTATTTGTGGCCTTACAAGGTTGACTCCTTTCATTTACATGTCATTCATTTAGTTATTAGTCATCCATAAATTTCCAGATAGTAGGTGATATGACAAACCTCCTTTCCATTGCATTTCAGCAACTGGAGGGGTGTGCTTGTACTTAAACTTTCGCGTAATGTTTAAAGAAACGATTTTATTTTCGGTTTTTGTGATAAAGCTAGATGTTTTCTTTTTTGAATTTAAAAACATTAGAATCTTTATATACAATATTGAATCCTAAAATAACATATATACTATCCTAAAGAAGGTAATAGGATTAAAAATAAATATTTAATTCGGTGAACATGTAATATGATTTGCCGCTCTAACGTTAGGCTTAAAAACAAATCTTTGGTTGGTTAAAAACATAAAACTGATTGTGAGACTACTAAAGTGAAATTGTATTTTCTTAAGCCTCGAAGAATATATATCTTATCATAATTTACTTTGTTGATAATGAGTTATAAACTAAGGAATTTATAGCAAGATATGGAAAATATCATTAATTCTAAAACCAACATTCAAGGATTATATGAATCCAGGAGAAATATAATAAATAAAAAATGGATGAAGTTAAATCATAGAGGGATAAAGATGAGACTATTTTCACTTTTCATATCATCAAAATACAATAGGGTTTCCTTTTATACAATAACTTTTTTTTTAAAATGTGGTTCACCATTTGTTAGAGGGCTACTCCACGGAAAATTCCAATACCTGATATTCAAACTGAATCAAGGTATGGTCAGCTCATCA
>LPNX010928028.1:209239-222126 GCA_001517045.1 Pseudotsuga menziesii
TTTGACATTTTTATACAATAACTTTGTTACTTGCTTGGAAAGCTTGCTTAGGTTGAAAAAAAGTAAGGTGCACGATTAATTGAGCAAGTCGTTACAATGAAAAAGTCAGAAGTGAAATGTATATTTGTTAAACTCAATGAAAACATCACACAAAATAAGGAAATTTATCACTTCAAAGTCTTTGCCAAAACATATACATAATGGATAGTGTTGCAACCTATCTTTTATAATTTAAACATCTAGTTTTTCTACATGTAAAAATCTGTATGATTAAAACTAAATCATTTGAAACCTTGTTTGATGCTAAATTAACGAGCTTGTGGATACCCGTGAGAAGGAAGTATCATCATAATCAATTGCACATAGTGGATTTGTATGAGTATTTATGCAAATCCCCAAAGGTACTTAGAATGAAGAACACAATTAAATGTAACTTTTCAACCATGTTTTCTCAAAATCCATTAAAAACAATGTAAAATACAAGCCAATTTAGTAATTTACAATGGTTACTCCCCATCCAATTCTCCCCTTAAGAGACCCCTTCCATGGGAGAAAAGCTTCCCAAATAATATAGAAAATGTATATTTGCATAGAGTCAAGGTGTGGCTTTCCATTTGTGAATCACGAATGGAATAAATAAACAATAATTGCACAAGATCTTAAAATGTCATATAGAGTTAGAGTTAAGGTTAAAGCATATGACTAAATCATGTCATTTGTGAATCACGAATGGTATAAGATTTTAAAAAAACATTATGCATTGTTATGTCATGTGCAAGAGGATATATAACAGGATATATATATGGATCGACATGATCCTATTAATCTATGTTGTATTGAGTTGTAATCTACATTGTATTGAGTTGTAATTTTTCTAATCTATAGAGTTTTATGTAGTTGTAATTTTTATTTATTAAATTAGTTTTTTTTTAAATCTGTTTATCTCAAATGTAATTGGTTCTGAAACAATTATGTAGGTCTTGAATTTGGTGCCCCAAGGCACTATGTCGTAATCTGTTATTAATGTGTTTTGCAAAGTTTACAAAGTTGAATTATTTTTGGGAAAAAATGTTTTTAAAGAATATTTCATTATATTTGTCGATATTTTTATTCCCCGCCTAGCAGGAAATTACGTATTCGATCAAAGTATGGAATATGTGCCAAATAAACTACAGTTTTTTATGCTAAAATTTTACAGTTAATTCGGGCCGTTATCCTAAGTTTGTTTTACATACACCTGCACAACCATGCACTTACCACCTCCACGATGATGCAAGACTGACACCTACACCACCGTGCACTTGCCACCACCACAATGATGCAAATTAGTAATAGGCCTATATAAAGAATAATTTTGCATCACTCCTGTTCAATTCTAGTTGAACTCAAGCGGGCCAAGGAAATCTTCCAGCATTCAACGACCTGTTAATTGCAATATTATGAGAGCAAGTCCATTATGTGCATCCATCTTTATTTAAGGTATATTATTCCGCTGCTAAATTTCAAGAAAAGTCACTCGCTTGGGAAAATCATATCTTCTTCTTCCTCTATGTCTGTCTACATCTTATACATAAATCTAATGGTCATTTCACTGGAGTCTAAGATAATTAGGATCGTCTTTGTTTATGAATCAACCTTCTTCCCTTCAAGGACATTTGAATTATGATCCATTCTATTACAATATTCAAATTTTTGGCTTTGTCTATTTCATTGCTCTCTAACTCAGTAGAAAAGTCTCAAATTGAGAGAACTACCCATGTTATTATTCTCATGTTATGGAATTGAGATTATCGGTATTTGGTACTTTTGATTTGAGAGACAGTATAATTGATGTGTGCCATGGCATTTTGGTGGCTGAAGATCACACACATATGCAACTTTATGCAAAATGTGAGTAATTTTTTTTAATGATCAATTGTCAAAAACATTTGTAGACGTGAACATTGAATAGTTTGTTTTAATTAAGGTAGATGGTGTGGTCCTCTCTTTTTTTGTTTGCTTGAAATATGTTATCGGTCATGTGAACACTCTCATGTTTTTTAAGGTTGAAACCTGGTCTGAACCAATGTTATAACACATTTTGTTTGAAGATATATTTCCAAAGCAATAAAATTGATTTCGCTGGTCTCCCTTAGTTTCTTTAGGCCTCGAAATCCGATTATCATATGAAAAAATTATTTTAGATTTATTTTGGTTTATTGTTTGACCATGCATTCACCATTTTTTTTAAATATTTTAGCTTATGTGGATAACCTGTACATAACTTTGTTCGATTATACCGTAGCAAAGTACTTATTTGATCATTTGAATTTGACAGCAAAATGTATATAAAAAACCTCATAAAAAAAGTTTTTCAAAAATATTAATGTACCTATTTTTATATAAATATTAATATACCTATTTTTATATGATAATTTAATTTTACAACAAAACTTATATAAAAAACCCAAAAAAGAGTTTTTCAAAAATATCATTTGTTTGAACAACGCTAATAATATTTTGAATAACGCGTTTGAGTGGAGTATCTCCATTAGTATTCACATAATGTAATTAGTTGTTGTGTCCTTATTAGATAGTTAGTTCAATAATTCATCATAGTTTTTTTTGTTATTAAACTTTTTCACTTTATTTCTCTTCTAGATAAAATAAACAAACATTAAACATTAAGAGGTGTAAAACTATTTATTTTTGAATATTTTATTGATTATTATTTTTTCTTTTTAGAATTAGCAAAATTATAAAAATTAATTAACACTAAATAAAAATATACAAATTAAATGTAATTTTGAGTTGAAGATCCATTTTTGTGTTATATAATATCGTTGGAAATTGAATGATAGTTGTCTCTTTGCATTGCAATGGGCTCTAAATGTAATTTTGAGTTGAAGATATGTTTTTGTGCTATATAATATCGTTGGAAATTGAATGATAGTTGCATGTCTACATTGTAATGGTCTCCAATTGGTTGGCTTTTGTGCTTCCTTAATGTCGATTGTAGATCCTTTACGATCAAACAAAAACATGTTAAATAGGAAATCAAATAATGTAATTTTTCTAAGTCAACTTTGAATTTGAGCTCAAAGTTTTATTTTTAACATAATGTTTAGGTTTTATATAAATTTTCTAAGTCAACTTTGAAGTTGAGCTCAAAGTTTTATTTTCACCATGATGTTTAGGTTTTATATAAATGACTGGTTAGATTATTTTAGGATGCAAATATTATTGGATCAAAATTAACCTATTATAATGTTTGTAAGCTTTCATATATAAATTTGAAAGAAACTTTCGATTCCATTCATCGACTAGAAAATTAAGTTTTATTTTTAACACAATGTTTAGGTTTTATATAAATTATTGGTTAGATAACTTAGATTATTGTAGGATGCCAATATTATTGGATCAAACTTAACCTATTATAATTTTTGCAAGCTTTCATATATAAATTTGAAGGAAACTTTCAACTCCATTCACCGACTAGAAAATTAAATTTTTCTTTAGACATTGATAATCCCTTAATCAAATGAGCATACAATTTGTATAAGTAGATAGTCTAACTAACTATGTATTCTTCTTCATAAGACATTTTTATGTTTTCAGATGTATAATTTTGTATGCTTTGCAAATTTATAATGTAATTTAATTCTTTTTAACTATATAATCTTTTGTTCGAGATCCTGAAGCTATTGATATAGTTACAGAGACTAAGTTGTAAACACCTCTCTTTTATGTATTTAAAAAAACACGTTTTATGTATTTAAAACAATCACATTTTATGTATTTAAAACAATCATGTTGTGTGTTCTCAACATCTTCTTCATTATGGAGCAAATATAATGAACCAGCTCCATTGCTAGGAATCATACCCCTACCCTCCTTTCATTTACTACTACTTCCTTCTACCCACCAACCTGCATAGTTACCCGCCTTAAGACTAGACCTGCTTATACCTATACTTACTGAATGAATGCTTAGGGGAGGGGTAGCACTATTGATCTTCTTGGGGGGACGTGTCACGTCCCCATCCCTCAGACCGACGAAGAGGACGCGACGAACACCACAATAACCGGGCAAACAGCCCCATGAACATATACAATCCATCAATGCTGAAAATTAAAAGCTTAACATGATGCATAACAGGGATGCTAAGACATACAAGCAGATGCATAATCCAGCATACAGGGATTCATAATTCCTATGACATCAATATACAGCGGAAGCAACTCATATACATTTCCAGCATTTAACATGTTCATCATAATTTATAGAACAATAGATATAATTGCAGAGATGAAATAACAGTAGCACTTATCTTTTGATGAAGAATTCACCCGCAACCAACTACGTCGCTGCAACGTTCCACCCAACCATAGGCCAGCGTGCTCATCAATCTCTCAGTAACACTGCCACCCCCGAGCTGGGCATGATTCCTCCAAGGATAATGGTCAATGCAGGCTTACACATAGCTAGGGGTCACAATCAGCCAAACCAACACCGCTGGGTTTACCAGGCCTTCAACAATCGGCCAAGCCAGCACAGTTCGAAGACCAACCACTGCATACCGCAGCAACACAATCCCTTCACAGCCCTATGAAGAAGCAAAGGCAACCGGTGACAGTCCCAAACGAAAAGTGAGACACAGCTCAAGCCCACAAGGAAATTCAGATTTGTTCTTGGCCCTAACGTGGCCAAAACAACTCAGTTGCAACCCAAACTAGGGTCCTTCAGCAGCCACAAATACACAATGAATGATAGCAGCAATCCAAAGTCCAAAACAGGGGAAACTCAACCGACAGATTGGAAATCAACAGTCCACAGCACACACCATCCCTCAAGGTAATGGCTGGGCAACTTACACAGTCCCAAACAAAGGAGAAGCCAACTCCCAGCGTGGACAGAGGGAAACTCAACCAACGGATTGGAAATCCACAGTGGCCCAAACGAATTTGAGCACCACTGTCAACAAAACGCAGGGAAGACAACAGTCCCACAACGTAACCAGTGAACACGGCTCACGACATGGGAAACGACCCCAACTAGTCTATGCGTGAGAGCACTTCCACCAAACCGCAACCCACAGAGGGAAACATATACATGGGCCACAAATCAGTATGGGAACTTACACACAGTCCCTGAGCGCGAGATGGCTCCTGCACCGAAAATCCCAAGCGATAGCCATGATTTCTCTTGCTCCCTGCGTGAGCAAAACCAACACAGAATCCCTGCGCGTGAAGAGAAACAGCAACGACTCTGCGCGTGAGGAATGCACCAGATCCTTGTGCGTGAGCATGAACAGACCACGACTCTGCTCGTGAGCAGGAACCAGACCATGAAGAAGATGGCGGTGGAGGTGGAGACCAGGCGTGCGTGAGGAAGAACAGAAGCAGTGGGAAGAGTGGAGACCAGGCGTGAGAGAAACGATGGTTCTCCGTTGGGCATGCGTACCGTCTGAACTGACAACAGCCTGCCAAAATTGACGCCTCCCCATGCCCATGTTTCCTCATGCAATAACTGCCCCCAACTAACAAAATCAAGACATTGAAGAGGTTGACAAGGGAAGATGGCATAGAAACAACAAGGTGGCAACACATGGGTTTCTCCCCCATAGACCAAGGCTTGACATCCCTCACCCCTTATCCTTTGGAACCATGCCCTTTTCATTCAACGTTGCACTGTCTTAGCTGGTTGTGGTTTTAGTTTTATTTGATGTGTGTATTTACATGATGCCACATTATAAGGTGTCGGATAGCACGATAGACCATCGGCAACTACCCCTATTGCCGAAACATACACGACCAAATCGATGGTGGGGCTTTTGCCTTAAGCTCCTCACCATGATTAATTACATTTTATACATCATGCAAACGGGGTCAAAACCGGGGGTGTGATAGGACGGACATGGATACAATTCATGAATTCAGCACCCACACAAACAATCACATATTTGTTATGTGAGTGCTTCCTTCTTGCGACTTATACTCCAGTATAGGTTCATCAAAAGAGCCCTCCATGGGATGTAGTGTGTCTGTCATTTGCTTTGATACTTGTGCTCACTTTGGGGCGCTTTGCTATTATAATAACGTTTTTCTGGTTTTCAAGCTTTTAAAGCTAAAGGTAGGGAATATACAACTCTGCTACTGAATCTTGTGCTTAATTATTCTCTATAATATTCTTAATAAATTATATGATGCAAATTAGTAAAATATATTTGAATTCAACACCTTATTTTAATTTTGGTTATAATTTAGTCAACTGTAAGATGATACATCAAATACCACTATAATATATAATCTCAGTACTTGTGAGTGTCATTTCACGAGTCCCAACAATGTGCAGTTACAACTACCCTGCATTTGCCAAACACTTTATAGTAAAAAAAATCTTATCCTTTTAAAATAATATTGTTTACACAAGTTAATTTAAAAACTTGTCTTTTAATGGGGTTATGGTAATGTCTATATGGATTCTTTGAAGCGTTTTTCAAAATGATTTTGATATTAAAATACTACAAACTCCAAAAATACATGATATACACTTAATCCATTACAAAGTAAAAAAGATTACTAAAACAAAAACCATTTAATTAATTAATCTAAAAACTGATTAATGAGTGAACATTTACCCTTCACAAACCATTTAATTAATTAAACTGAAAAATGATTATTGAGTGAACATTTACCCTTTACATTTACTTACCCTTCGCATTTACTTAACACATGAGAATGAGCTTCTACATAACTCATAATTGTCATTCCCATATGCACTTAAGTCAATTCATACATGATTTCAGACTTAAGGCAAGTCCTCGACGTGCCTCAAGTATTAAGTCGCCTACTTCAACTCAATAACTTCAAGATTTTTTTATCAAGACATCTCCTTTACTTCGTCCTTCCATCATGTGACATGATATTTATGTTTTCCTTCTTCATTCTTGGTTTGGTTGGTTATGAGCTATTTGTTTAATTACAATACAATGTTAATTCTCTTTTGATATGATGTACATGTATTAGTTTGAATTTATAGTTAGTGTTTATAAGATTTTGGATTAAGTTAATTGTATAATACATATATAATTTTTAATTAGATAATAAATATATTTTCTTGGAGCATAAGAACTTGGTGGCAATTAAAAAGTAATGAAGAATAATGTTTCATATATGCTAAATTGATGTCTAGGAAGTTTTTCAATTCATTATAAATTAATTCAATCAAAATCTAATTTCAACACATTTTTCAAGCAAATTTATGAACTTTTAATATTTTTTTTAATTACTTTATTAAATATTTTTTAAGGGAATAATTGTAGGAAAATATAAATAGTTATAAATAAATAAATTAAGATCATTACAATTTATAAGCAATTCGTATACATCTATTAAACCACATAAAAACATGAATTCATAATAAGTAGAAAGTTTATCAAGTTTTGAGAAAACAAAATCCTATTATAAATTAGTACATGAATATTGCATTCCTTTGATTACCATGCTTTATGAAGTTAAGCCAGTTAAAAATTTAAAGAAACAATAATAACTAATTCATAGTTAACATGTTGATTTTGTAAATTTCAAAAAACATCTAATTTAAAATTGCGTAGGATGTTACCACCTCGTGGCTCTTATTGATGTGACTAATGAATACTCCGTTAATAATAACTAATTCATAGTTAACGTGTTGATTTTGTAAATTTCAAAAACATCTAATTTAAAATTGCGTAGGATATTACCACCTCGTAGCTCTTGTTGATATGACTAATGAATACTCGGTTAAAGAGTGGTACATAGTTCTAGTTAACCTGATTGAAAAGGGAATTATGTATAATCATGATTTAACATATAAAGTCCATTACTCAGGTAATACTCGGAATTATTATAGAGGGATCAATGAAACAAATATTCCCATCTAAACCTATGGGCTTCCAAAATAAATCGTATCGTTATTTAATATCATTCCATTTTTGGATGTGTGTCATGGACCCTTACTACTCAAAGAAGTTTTTAATTGTTTAAACTAGCTTAAATGTCTTAAAACTAGAATATCTTTATTTTTATTAAAAAAAATATGTCAAAACAGACATATCAATCACATATAATAATTTGAATAATCATTAAGTCAATCTTTAAACCATACATATAATAAAAATGTGCCGATTTGGAGCAGATAATCAGCAAATATCGTCAATTCCTCATCTTACTTTTAAGTTTTGGCTATATGAGTAAACTACCAACACACGCATATTTTTAGAACTCCAACAATATAATCATAGGAGCATTATTTAAGAAGCCCAACAATATAATATCTTAGTAAAAATTACATTGATGAATCAATTGCTACATAATACAATAGTGAGACATGAATTTTGAGATGCAAAGTGCATGACAAAAAAGTATCATGTAATTTAATATGTAATTTATATAAAGCAATGAAGAACCATTAAATTAATTAAATAGTAATTAAAAAAAGCTTTGGTACATCATTTTTGACACAAACATATTATAAGATGCATTCCACTAACTATGAAAAGAGCTATGTTCTTTTAAGTTTAAAATAACTAGAAAATAAACCACGGTTATTACTCTACAATTAGTGTTTATCATAGTAATAGAGTTTTTTATTTTGAAATTTCTGGATTTGACACATGACTCTTATTGGTGTATTCATTTCATTTTACTTTTTTTAAAACGTGACTAGTTTTTGTTCTTTCAATGTATTAAAAAAAATGCAGTACTAGTTTTTAGGTTGTAGTTTTTTTATTAATGTAAAGGTGCCTATAATAAAAGACAATAAAAGATTGAAGTATAATTGTCTTGATGCTTTATCGTGAGGAGAAACATTCTTCTCATTATCTTGAAAAAGTTTAGGATAAACAATTTAGAAGGAATTGGCTCTTTTATTTTTTTAGGTGTGATTATGTTTTCATTTTAAAAAAATTTAGGAAGGCATTGTTTTCATTTTTTTCTAGAAAAAAATCGCAATTTTATTAACTTTAAAGAGTGTAAAAATTACTTTATGTTTATAAACGTATAAGTATATATACTGAACTGAAACAGAACCTTAACGACTCTGAAAACAAAATTGTGTCTGCTCTCAATTGACCTTACCAAAAACTGATTTAATAAGTTCAATACATTAACAAGAAGTCTATATAGCCCACAGGCTTCATATGCAGCAAAAAATGATATCCAACTTTATCAAAATCAGAGATGTGTATCTGGAACAAGTGGCCGAAATAGTTCTTGGAAAGGTCTGTGGTAGTGCTAAAACAATGAGTCGTTGTCCACTTCAGAAACCCTTGCTTCCCCATTATCCATATGCAATCCTTCTTTAGAAAGAAAACCTGCGACTCTATTCTTTTCCCTTGCAACCTCAAAGTAGAAGGAGGGTCTGCTACTGCTCAATCCCCTCTTCCAAATCTTTTCCTTAATTGTGTTGAGTCAGTAAACTCCCATCTCTAGGAACCACAAAAATGCCTTGATCTGCTATTATGGATGAAGTCCCAGTCGTATAGAGGGGGAAAGATGAGACAAATAAAAAAGAAACCCTTTCCTCTTCCGAAAAAAACAACATCACTACTGGAATGGAACAAGAAAATCAGGAATCAATGGGGATTCTAGCACCAATTAGATCAGGAAAAACCGTAGAGTACTATCCCCAGCTCGAACCTCCAGAGACCTCTGGTTGCATCTGAACAGTTGGCAAACACCAAATCATCTAGGGATCCAAATCATCTAAAGAATATTCCAAAGGTTCATCACCATACTCCGTTTTCGATAGATTCCCTGATCACTAACTGTTGTGGCTAGACCAAAACCTGACATCTCCTGGCTACCTCCTGTTAAATTGTGAAACCCCTTTTTTATTTTTTCAATTGCACCTATACATTTTTTTTCGAGACATGCTAGAGAAGTATGTTAGTTATAAGGGGCTGTTATAATACTTATAGCCTCACATGGAAGAACGATAAGTGGTTAATCTCAAGTCCCTAAGCTCATGATTTGGCATGGTTGTAGCCTAGGAAGTAGTATTCTCAGGCGACTTTGCTAAAATAGATACCCACTAGTATGGGTTGCACCCTAGGTACAAGTCTCGACAAAATTTGGCAAAGTACTTACCCCTAGTGGGGGCTATGTTGGGTCCTTAATACCATTTCTAATATGTTTTCAAACTTGAATTACTTAGTTAGATTCATTAAGAACCCAATAGTCGACAATGGAAAATACAACACATCAACACATAACACATAAATTACCTTGTAAACTCGATATCATGAAATCGAATAAACAAGTGAGATGTTGGCTCATCTATTATCAAGCATAAATTCACAACACTTGGGTAGTACCGAACAAACCAACCATCACTCACTGTTACATATGTTATTACCCTCCCTCATGATATACAACTATACACTATGCTCTCTCATATACTACTGTTATCACATATATAGTAGCGAGGCTACCATATTCTATTTTTCAGATACAGTACATTTTTCAGCCAGATCTCTTACATATGAGATGCTGAGATGAGCAATTTTGACGGATCATTATTTTGTCAGTGGACTATTAGACTCTCCCATGTCAGGATAGAGTCTCAGGACACTCAGATTCGAGGACTGATGTAGCCATTTAGTCATTTGCATAGAAGTTAGTGATGCCCAGATTGGTGCTAGTGTTTTCTCATTGGACAGATGATGGTTCAAATGGATTATTTGCATGGTTATGACTCGACATTTATTATATTGTGTTATGGTTATCATTTCTCTTATACTCATCTTTGTGACATATACTAGCATTTAGTGTCATGATATGGCGGTCATAAATATATGGACTTGGATGTATTTGTATTATGTATTGATGTCCCTACATAGACTTGGAAGTTCTCGATCTATACTCATTAGTTTTACCCTCCCTAGGGAGAATAGAGGTAGTCATTCCCACCATACTCTGGCTTTCTAGTGTTGGCTTCAGTGTTCATTGTCTCGACCCATCCATTTCCTTACAGTTTTGTTTTAACCCGACTTACTACTTGACTTATGGCATGGAGGACCTTTCCCTACTAGAACCTTTGTTGGACAAACCTCCCTATTTATATTGTGTCTCGGCTTTGAGTTGGTGACAGAACTTGCCTTTTGATCCAGGAGGATATTGGTGGCCACCCACCTATTCCTGTTGGACCCCCACCATTGTTTCTTTCAGTTTTTCCGTTTCCTTAATTGTAGCACAACTTACTATTTTGGCAGTTTTTCAGGTCCTAAACTTCGGGAGCCGTTTTGAGGCCCTAAATGACGTTTTTTTGGCATCGAATGGTCAGGCAAATATGAGTTCGTTTTAGACTCAATATTTGCTATTTATGGATGTATTCCTTAAACAGATCTTTCTAACGATGTATCATGCGCGACAAACAGAGGTAGTATGCTAAAGTTACGACCCCGGGAAATTGATGTACCAAGTTACCCAACGGGGCCCACATTAAGGCGTTTCACCTCCTAGGGTTAGGTTTTTGGATGTGTAGGGTTTCCATTGTTTCTCAATAATATATAGGCCTTCGAGCCTCATTGTAACACAGATTCCAGAGGCATGTAGCTGCCACATCTCTTCTCAGAGATAAGCTACCAGCACTCTAGCTAGTTTATTTCCATTCTGTATGTAAACAAGTTTCAGTTATTGATTAATGAAATGAAGTGTTATTGATCCAGGAGGATCCAAGAAGGAAATTTTTTTGAAGTCCTCCAATCTCAGCAAAACTAGCACAGATCGAAGGGCTCGTCGATACGATTCCAACGGCGTTTGTTTCACCTCAAACGGACTCCATATGAGAAAGTTATCGCGTTCTGTTCTATAAGGTCAACAGGCAAATTTGGAAAAAAGAGGTGCCACGTGGCACCACTGATAGGGTGACACGTGGAATTCATACTATACAAACCTGATGACATGGAACCACTGACAGGGTGACACATGGCATCCGTACGGTACAGACAATATGACATGGCAGGTGTACGGACCAATCATAAGGTGACACGTGGCAGTACGGATCCGAGCTGGCCTACTGCTGACTGGGCATATGGATGATGACATGGCAGTACGCCTCAATGATGTGGTAGTTAACTCAGCTAAGCTGGCCAACAATTGGCCGATGAGTTGGACCAATCGGTGCCTGCCACGTGGCAGGCCCAAATTGGCCAAAATGGTCAGATGCGAAATAATGTGCCTCCGCAGGGTTCGACCCCGTGACCTCCGGTTTGGTTGCACAACGTCTTAGCTAATAGGCCACCGCATGTTTATTGGTCTCGGAATGGGAAACAATCCTTTTAAATGTGAACCTACGTGTGAACGGGCAAACAAATGGCTAGGGATAAGCCCCGACCCATGGATTTATGTCGCCACAGCCACATAACCGGGAGCTCGAAGGGGAGGTGCCAGAGCGGGGGTCACATGGAACACGTGCTTTGGGAATGGCTTTTAAAGTGGGTTAGTTATATCCATTAGCACCGCCACCATGTGGGACGCGCCCTTTACCACATGTGCTCTTAACAAACTTTGGTTATGGCCTTACCACATGTGCTTTTAAAAAAACAAACTTTATTGTTTGGGAATGGTTACAAAAGTGGGTTTTGCAAACGGATTACATGCCACCTAAAATATGTGGGTTGAAGTGCCACCACCTATTGCCTAACAAACTTTGGGTTTAAGTTTTAAAGGTGGGTTTGTATGGTTATGCCATTTTAAAAGGGTATTTTAAATATGTTTGTTTATTATTTATTAAAAAGCCCAACCACATGAAAACCAACTAGGAGAAGTTGTAACCAAGGCCAAGATAGGCAAATTAGTTGCAACCAAAGGAATCCATGAGAGTCATGTGAAGAAGGGCAAGCCAACCTATATAAACCCATTCAT
>LPNX010928028.1:227830-250969 GCA_001517045.1 Pseudotsuga menziesii
TAAAGTTTTATTTCCATTGCATATTTGTTTCTATGGTTATTTGTGTATTCTGTTGCATTCCTGCATAAATCCGGATCACCTTTTGTGAGTTGGATTGTAAATCATTATGGTCGGTTGTCCCAATGTTTGGCACTGTGCAAAACTCCCCCTGGTCACTTGAGATGTTGTTGGATAAAACCAAAATCTCATGTACTACTTGTGTTGGAAATGTTTATATATGTGCCCATGGAAATTGTAAATTCTAAAATGTGTTTCTTAACATATGTGAGCAAAGGGAAAGAGAAATGAAATGCTAAAATACCTCGTGAAGGGTATAAGAAAAGGTCCCAAACGAAATGGTTAAATATATGCTATATCCAAATATTGCTGACCTTATAAATTTGAATATGTCCTGGATGAAAGCTGCAGTTAGTTGTTCTTTTAAGCACTGGTGAAGTCCCCAGAAGTTCATATAGGCCAAAAGGCCATGGAAATATAATTGATGGTCCTAATGAACCTAGATCAAACTTGATGTAGACATGATGCCTAAGTTGAATAAGCACTCTCTGAACAACTCAACCATTTGTGAGGCACTGCCATTCCCTGTGTTGTTGTTTGTTCGACATGTGGTTATAGTGAGTATTCCCTTTCCATATCCAAAGTGTCATGATGTTAAGTTGGTAGTCATCCTTTTCCCTAGCCTTGTCAATTTCAGCCTTCAACCTTCACTAGCAAATTGACTACTACTATGAAGTGAGTATAGTCCTGAAAGTTTGGTATGATTAATAATAAATAAAACCCTATACATGTATTTGGTTGATATATTGCCAGTGAGGTGACTGCTACTTGTTATGATTGTTACTTAAATTATTTGTAGAGCATGTCTTAGCCTTGTAACACTTGCAGTAGATGGATGATAGCCTGAGTTATATTATTGGTATCTGGTCATTTACAGTTGATTATATTGTTTATTGGATATTGTTGATGATCAGGCAGAGACCTGGAAAGGGTATGAGTATGCACCCTAGATGGATTTTGACTCTCTAAGTCTAGTGAGATATATTATTTTCAGTTTTGGGCACTTGTAGAGATGATCAGGCTCATTTTACCCTTCTGATGCAGTTTTGCTTCACACGATGAGTTGACTGAGCAGGGAGATGTTTTTATGGGATCTCCTAGGGTGTTGTATGGGGCATAGGGGGTGAATCCACTTGATTGTACCATAGTACCCCCATTTCAGAGATCCTGGTGGGCTCAGTTGGACAACAAAGGCACCCTAGGAGGTTATTTTGGCAGGTTCACATTTCCTGAGGTAGATTAATAAATGATTAAATGGCTATTGAAGAAATCGATTTGGGCTACTAAGGAAAGGAAATGACATAGGATGAGTTATGATTATGAGTGTGATGTCCTCCGCACCTTCACCAATAGTTGTAGCACCTGATTGGGCCCACACCTATTTTTTGGGGCATTTTTATATTATTTTCTGGAGCTTTTGGGAGGATCGCGATTTCCTCAAGGAGGAACAAATTCAAAAGATTAAAATATTATATTGTTTTATTGTTCCATGGGGCACCCAAGGGAGTTAGTTAACACTCCATGGTCCCACCATGTGCTTCATTTATTTCTTGTTGAGTGGGGTACCCTCTTTATGGGTGATTTAGTCCACTTTGGTACTTTATGGTTATATTGATCCATGTATTGTATGTTGAGCTCATCTCAACCATTGATTAGAAAATTTATATCTTTTAATATTAGCCACTCATTTTGAAAGTGGTTAGGATTTTGGTTCTCTCATTCCTATTTAAAGGAGAGAGCTTCTCATTTGTAAAGGGTCTTTGGCTCTTGGATCTGATTAATAGAAAAACTTTCTTGTGGATATTTTTTGGATCTCCTTTGCATCTGGTGTTCTTAGATGGCGATTGGAAAGTATTTTTATTTCTAGCATTTGGGAAATTTGTGTGAGATCTATATTTTTTTGGGATCATTGTCTTGTCTATAGGAGGGCAACTTCATCTTGAGCGTTTTTACAGGGGGACCCCAACTCGCTTAGACTGGTTTCGTCTGTGACAAGGGGGTTTTTATTAGTTTCATTGTGATCTATGATTGCATCTTGTTAATTTTATGTATATCTTTCTTTTCTTTCATGATATGGTAAATCTGATATTGTTGACATTTGCTTGTGCATGAGAGAGAGCGCATTGGTCACTTTGAGCAAAACGTTGGGCTTAGAAATCACACAAGTCTTCTCAAATTGATCGGGATAGCAGGGATCATCACCTTCAAGGAATATACAAAGACTTCCAGGTAATATCTACAGGTTAGTTCCTTTCTTTCGGATCTCAACCCATTGACACATGCTTTTCTTCATTTTTCTGAAAATTCCATAAATAATAAAAAACCAAAAATACTAAAAAATAAACCGCTCGATCTCTAGACAAACCACTATTGGGTTTTGTATATTGGGCCTCCCTCTCACCAATTCACCCCTAACACTGAGCTAATTCTACCTGGTTTTCCCTAGATCTAAGAAACTGCATTCTCAAACCCCAGCGCCCCTCACTGAATTTTTTACTTTTTCCGAGATCTATTTTTTTAGGAAAATAACAACTTGGGTTTATAGATCGGGACTTCCTCACTCGAAATAACCTCCAAATCTAAGCTAGATGCTGACAGGTGGCCATAGATCTGAGAAACTGTCTTCCAGGACCCTAGTGTTTCTCATCATTTTTCTAACTTTTTCCCATATCTAATTTTTTTGGCATTTTTCCAACTTGGGTTTGTAGATCAGATCATCACCATCCCATTTCCCCTCCAATGATGAGCTTATGATCTCTAGGTTTTCCTAGATATGAGGATCTGCCTCTCCAAACCCTAGCACTAACCACCTTACTGCTAGTTTCCCCTGTAAACTGAATTTTTTGTCCAAATAATTTTTCGGATCCATAGATCAAGGAATTTCCCAGGTGGATCCACTCCAATGTTCGATAGATATTGACTCCATTACCCTAGGTCCAAAAGGAACTGATTTCCAACCCTACTGTTAGCCCCTCTCTGGCCTCTTTTTCTTGCAATATGATCTTTCCCTGATGACTCAAGAACTTTGATACTGTCACATATATCACTGAGTCTATCCATTGGTGCTAGATATCCCCAAACCCATCCTTGAACTCCTTGCATTGGTCACGTTTCCAAAGGAAGCAGATATCCTCACTTGTTGCTAGCACCTCAACCCCAAATCTAGTTTTCACCTTATAGGTCGTTTGTGTCCCACTTTGGATCGAACCTCATACTTCCTAAGCCCTGATCCAAGTCCTTGGCTCACCTTGTGACATCATCCATAGATCTAGGGTCCCCTTTACCTTACACATTACATACCTCAAAGTCCATTTGATTTGATCTAGTGTCTAGGTTTGATATCTCCTATCGGGAGTAGATCTGAGTCTCCCCCTTTGTTGTCTTGGGATAATACACATAAAGTGAAGGATGCCCTGATTGTCATGAAAACCATCCATTTGGGGGTTTAGGAAGTCTTGGTTCTACCTCCCTAGTTGCTTGTCCCTCTACCATCCATCCTGAATCCACCTCACACAAGCAACTACAAGGTTGGTGATAACAACTACCATGCATTAATACATTGTCACTGCATCTTATTTATAGGTGAAATCCAACTAACTACTAATTAATGGTGATCCATAGCCTTCTAACCAAATATGTTTATTATGGTTTGAACTACCAATTATCTGTTGATCTTTTAGTTGTCAAAGTTCCCGTCGAATTCATGCTTCTGTCAACTTTCGTCGGCCTAGTCATTTTCCATCGACCAAGAAACTTAACCAATTAGTCGATCGACTAGAACTCCTCATATGTCTCTTTCGACTACATTCAGCTTAATTTAGTCAACTATTTACTTTTCCAGTCGATCTACATGCAAATAATATAACACTCCTAGCATTCTCCCACTTGTTGTCTTCTTTGCATATATAGGAGATTCGTAACATTTAGTTCACAAGGTTGAAAAGCCCTTCATCTCCCTGCACCAAGAAAATTTTTATGTGCTTATCGAATTAGTGAATGAGTCTACAAATTTATTAATCGTGTATACCTTCTCCAGTAACAAATTTTGGTTCTCCACCATCTCCCTCATGAAATGATATTGAATGTAAGAGTGTTATGTATTTGAATGATGTGTTGGATTCTTTGCAAGGAATATTGGACTCTAACTGTCACAACCCAACCTATCAGCATGATGTCTGAACTTGACATCTAAACACAAATTATGCAACCAAATAAATTCCTTGCACTCATAGTAGCTGCCATGTATTTAGCCTCGAAAGTCAACAATGCAATGGCGGACTATCATCTACTCATCCAACTAACTACACTGTCAAATAACTTGAACGCATATCCATTAAGTCGATCATCTGTGATCGATTTCTCCAGCCTAGTCGGAATAAAAAAAACCTTGTCCTGGAGGATCTAAACATGCTCATAAATCAAAATGTTCAATTTCCAGAAAGAACAACATCATCATGAAGGGATCGACAAGCGCTTTCTGGAAACGTCCATTTCACGTCAACAGACTCTGAATGAAGAAGATGTTCACTTCTAGAGTTTCGACGAAGTAATTTTTTATGGTACGAAAATGGAAAAAAGGGGGCCATGTGACACAATTGAAAGGGTGGCACATGGCATATATATATAAGTGTATGGCACCTACATGGCAGCCTCACATGGCACCACATGACATCCCAATCAGGTGGACGTGATATAGTTGGCATATGATTCGGCATTGGTGTGGCCCATTACAGAGATAATATGTGGCAATATGGTTGGCTACTTCATAGGAGTATTTACTAAATTGTAAAGGAGGTCGACGATGAAGAGGATTGAACCCACGACCTCCCATATTGCATACAAGTGACCTGTCACTACACCATGACACAAGCCTTGTTATATAGATGGTGCATTTTGTATTTATCTTGTATTGTGGAAAAGTTAACAAAAAAGGGATAGGAGCCCATGGGTTTGACCCCGGGTATCCCACCCCAACTAGCACATGTGTTTTATAAAGCATCTACTATATGTGGGGGTCGAACCTCACAACAAATAATATATTGTTATAACCATATTATATATGGATTTATGACACAATTAAATATATCATATGCTGAGTGGTACATGGTTTCCAAAAGGTTGGAACGAACGAAATTTAGATATGTAACTCAATCCAATCATTGCTACGATTTCAAGGGATATGGAGGTAGTTTTATTATTATCCAACTGTTAAGTTTTTATGGTTGGAAAATTTATCATGCCACATTGGCCTGTCACCAAGTTGGCATTGTCTCCAAGTTTAGTGGCGGTTGGAAACAAGTACGCCACACTTAACATAAGACTCAACAAACAATGCCATTGTGAAGTTGTGGATTAATAGTGAAATGGTTATGGCTTTGTATATTATACCAAGACTGGTTTTGATTTCCATGAGAATGGGGGTATGGTCATGAACCCCTAGAACTATAAAAGTGTGCCCACCATCAAGCCAAAAAAAAGGAAATTGGGGGATCATTTTAACAAGTGTTGAATCCATCTAGGTTAGCGAGGTCATAAAATCAGGGTCGAAGGCATGGAGAAGGATGAAACAAAAGAAACCTAGCACACTATGGAGTGGGATTCACAACTTCGGGTGAAGTTGAATATTCCTTTTGAAATTATTCCCCCTTTTTAATTCTTTGTCATGGGTACTTTTATGGTTTTGAAAACCAGTGCAACCCTTTTATTTTATATGGTTTCTTTTTATAGTTGTTATGTAACATTTTGAAACCATTTGTAATATTTTCCATGCGCATTGGAAAACTAAGGGGATATTGGCATATGCACTTTGTTTAGTGGTTTTGTGACCTTAGTGTCCACCACTAATGCATCTTATTTGCCTTAATGTTTCCATGTTGTAAAGAGGAACTTTTCCACTAATTGTGAGAGAGTCCATTCTCTGCCACATGCTTGTGGGATATCATGCATTGTCAGAGGAGATCGTCTTTTTGTAGGAGATACATAGCCACATACTTATGAGAATCACCCCTTTGCACATGAGAGCATCTCTTGGATACTGCCACTTGTTGAGCGAATTATACTACCACTTGTTGATGTGGGGATTCAACCCTCTATAAATGCGATTATCTTTGAAGAAGAGAATAAAGTGGATATGCAGTTGAGCAGAGCCCGAAGACGTAGCCAGGAGGTCTGGTGAAATTCGTTAACAACCCGGTTATCTCTCGCCTCATGTGTTGATATCTTGTCTCATGTTTTCTTATGCATGTTATTTCTACAATAATGTTCATTAAATGCATTAAGTGGTGATATATGAGACTAACAACACATTCATAAATTTTAATATTCAAATTGGATTCAAGCCTGAAATGAAATTAGGTTCAATTAAAAATGGTCCTATAACTAATCCTTTTGTTAAGTGAGCCTAGAACCATATCAACTTGATATCAAGGTCACCTAGGATCATATCATACCAACACAAACCATTCAACACTCATTGTTACATATGTGATTACACTCTCTCATGATATACAACAATACACTATGCTCTCTCATATAATATCATGCATCGATACAATGTCATTGCATCTTACTTATAGGTGAAATCCAGCTAAATACTCATTAATGGAGATTCATAACCTTCTAACCAATTCAGTTATTTTGGTTTGAACTGACAATTATTTGTTGATATTTTAGCCGTCCAAGCACCCGTTGAATTCATGCTTTCATTTTCTAAGTTGTTTACCATCGACCAAACAACTTATCCAATCAGTTTGCTGACCAAAATTCACCATATGTCACCTTCGACTACAATAAACTTATTTTAGTTAACTATTGACTTTTATGGTCGATCTACATGCAAAGAATATAACGCTCCTAACATTCTTCCATTTTTCTTCTTCTTTGCATAAACAGGAGATTCATAACTTTTAGTTCACAAGGTTGACAAGACCATCATTTCCCTACCCCAGGAATTTTTTTTATGGTTATCGACTTAGTCAATGAGTCCAAAACATTCTTCATCATGCCTACCTTCTCCAGTAACACCCTTTGGTTCTCCACCATCTCCCTCAAGAAATGATATTGAACATCAATTTGTTTTGTATTTGAATAATATTTTGGATTATTTGTAGGGAATATTGCACTTTGACTATCATAGTCCAACCTAACAGCATGATGTTTGAACTCGACATCCGAACACAATTTTTGAAACCAAATAGATTCCTAGCATGCATGAGTAGTTTCCATGTATTCAACCTTAGTAGTCGACATTGCAATGAATAATTGTCATATACTCATCCAACTAACTTCTCCACCAAATAAATTAAACACATCTGCTAGTAGACCGTGTGCAATCAATTTCTCTAGCCCAATCAGAACCAAAAAAACCTTGTATATTGAATTCCTTGTTGATATCAGATTCTCCATATCAAATTGTTAAGTCTGTCATTCCACGGAGATATTTGAACACTCTCTTGACTATGGTATAGTGGTATTTTCTAGGTATTGTCATGTACCTACTCACAACTCTCACTACATGGGAAATATTAGGTCGCATACATACCATTTCTTACATCAAACTTCCTACAACACTAGCATAGGGAACATGTACCTTGTACTCCTTTTCTTCTTCTATCTCTAGACATTTTTCAACAAATAACTCAACTCTTATAGGAATAGGAACCTTGACAGGTCAACTTTCATGCATGTTGAAACATTTTAGGATTGTCTCAATGTATTTCGTTTAACTTAACCAAAGCCTTCTATCTTCTCGATCTCGTTTGATTTACATTCCAAGAATGAATTTTTTTTAGGATAGTTGTAGTTTCACCTCTTTTATCAGATCCATGTTATTACCAACCAACAACATATCATTGACATGTAAAGCCACATATACAAATTGATCACCACGTGATCACCGACTTTCTTCAAATACACAGTGATCCGCCTGGGTTCTCACAAATACCAAATACTGGATATACTTATCAAACATTGGATACCACATCCTAAGCATTTTATTTAGACCATAGAGATACTTCTTGAGCTTACAGACTATCTCCTTTTCTCCATCTACTATAAACCCTTTAGGATGCTTCATCTGGAATTATTCTTCAAGATCACCATGAAGAAATGTTTTCTTTACATCCATCTATTCTATCTCAAGATCGAATTTTGTATCTAAAGACATAAGTACCCTTATGGAATTTGGTTTATAAACAAGTGAGAAATTTTCTCCAAAGTCATCTCCCTCGACTTGAGAATATCCTTTTTCTACGAATCAAGACTTGTACTTCTTGACCTAACCCATTGCGTTCAAATTTTTCTTGAAGACCCAATTATTGTTGACGAGTTTCCTTCCATTTGGTAATGCGAGTAGATCCCATGTTTCATTCTTTTTCAAGGACTTTGTCTCTTATTTCATGGCCCTTTTCCAAATTTTAC
Source organism: Pseudotsuga menziesii (assembly GCA_001517045.1). Lineage (NCBI taxonomy): Eukaryota > Viridiplantae > Streptophyta > Pinopsida > Pinales > Pinaceae > Pseudotsuga > Pseudotsuga menziesii. Next base: position 236,306 of record LPNX010928028.1, read on the forward strand.
CCTTTGATGAGTCGATTGCTTCTTGTATTGTCCTCGGATCGTTGTCTATGGTAGATAACACATAAGTAGAGTGAAAGTCAAGTGGACTATTCCTTCAAGTTTTTTTCCTTCTCGTCTATACCTCCTCACATCCAGAGTCTGTTGTTCCACCTTGTTATTGGATCCAGTCAACTCTTCTAAATCTAGACTTTCATCATCCCTTTCAAACTCTTTATTTTCTTATTCATTTTCTCTTTTGATCTCTTCAATCCTAGAAGTTCCTATGACTTCCCTGAAGATCACATCTCTACTATAATTCCTTCCTTGTCTTTGGGTTCCACAACTTATATCATTCCATCCCATATTTATACCTGATGATGATGCACTTCTCTGATTTGTTGTCGAGTTTAGTTCTTTTCTCCTTTGGGATATGCACAAATGCATCACACCCATAAAATCTATGATGTGAAATAAAGGGATTCTTACCATCATGTGCCTCATACGATGTATTTTCAACCAAATTTGTTGATGGCCACCTATTCACTATATAACATGCTGTATCAATTGCTTCTACCTAAAATTATTGTGATATCTTTGCACCACTAAGCATGCTCCTTGCTTTCTCCATTAATGTCCTACTCATTCTTTCAACAACTCTATTTTGTTGAGGTGTGTATGGATTTTTCTTTTGTCGAGCTATAATGTGATGTCTACATAATTGGTCCAACAATTTTACACAAATTTCTCTTCCATTATCAGTTCTTGGCACCTTGATATTTTTACTAGTCTTATTCTCCACAATAGCTTTGAACTCTTCGAATTTCCCGAAAATGTCAAATTTATTCCTTTGAATATACAACCATGTCATTATAGAGAAATCATCTATAAAAGAAACATAATATTGAGATCCTCCTAGTAAAGGGACCAACACAAGTCCAAACACATCACTATGTATTAAATTCTGTATTTCTTTGCCTCTAGTAGCACCATATGTAAACCTTACATGATTATGCTTTCCATAAATACAATGTTCACAGAAATCTATTTCTTCAAGACAATTAGGGAAATATTCGACCACACCCTTACTATGCATAGCACATAAACATTTCTCACCTATATGTCCTATCTGTTGGTTCCACAACATGGTTGAGTTAGCTAGAGAGGAAGATGTTTTGTCAGTCCCAAGACATACCACGTTTTCACCTTTATTGACATATATCCTTCCCAATATTTTATATAGGGTTCCAAACCAAACTCATCTCATTAGAACCATTACTCCTAATACCATTTTACATGTGTATTTCCCAAATATAGATTGTACACCTGCATTTTCCATATTGCTTACTAAGATTAGGTCTCGTGCCAAACTTGGGATATGAAGGACTTCTGCAAGTGTTCCTGTTATTCCATCTTTTAGCTTCAACCAAACCTTTCATCATTGGACTATCTTGATCGATGAGTTGTCTCCAAGTAGAGTATCATCAACATTGAATTTCTCATACTCATAGAACCACTCTCTATGCAGTGCCATATTATATGACGTGCCAGAGTTGATCAACCATAAATCACAATTTGACTGTGTACTTGTGGAGGAAAAATACACATCACCTTTTTCCTCTTTTGTAGACTTGCCATCACCCGACTAAATTTACCTGATATATTTACCTTTCTCGACTTCAATCAATTTATAGTTCCATTGGATATTCCTAACTTTAGTGCATCTCCAACAAGCTTTCTCTGTCGGACTAGGGAATCTTTCTTAGATCTACCCCATGACTTGGATCTTCGATCATAGATTTTTCCTTTTCCTCTATTTATGGATTGACCTCATACCAACAAGGAATTGTGAGTCACTCCTTATGTGTTCTTTCATATTGTCTCTTACATCAATAGAGATCCAACCATATCATCAATATTCAATGTGGTACTACAGCTTCCAATGGCCACAACCAAGTTATCCAAACAATCTAGAAAAGAACACAATAAATTAATGCACTTGTCTTCTTCGTTGATTTTAATATATACGCACAACAGATAGTTGAATATAATGTTGAATGCATTCAGGTGATTTGTGACCCAAAAAACTACTCCCATCCTCAGAAGGTATAGCTTCTTCTAAAGAAACAACTTATTAACCATATATTTCGATTCAGTACAATTTCCCCAACTTTTCCCGCAACTTCTTTGTAATGTCTTCTTCTGAGACATTTAACAATACAAAATATGCACGACATAGTTGGATGGTACCCCTTTCCTTGATATCAATATTTTGTTAGTCTTCCTTCAACATACCCACTGGATGCATTCCTCAGTCGACTGTAATCCATTGCTCTCGGTCTACAAAGAGATCTTCCATTTTAAGCTTCCAAAGTTCAAAATTTTTTCTATTGAAAGTTTCAATTTCTATCCTTGATTTTATAGCCATTCTAACTATAAATCAATATCTTTAGAGACTCCCATTGAAACAGGTATTCCCCAGATCCAGGATCAATCCAAATAACTCTTAGCAACAAAGGAATCCCCTTGCATCCAAATATAGATTTGATATCAACTGTTAGGTTCTTAATATTGTTTCCAATAGGTTTACAAACCTTATTTACTTAGTTAGATTCATTAAGAACCCAACAATCAACAATGGAAAACATAACACATAACACAGAAATTACCCTGGAATTTTTTCTCAGGAAAACAAACAAATCAGTGAGCTCTCAGCTCATCTATTATCAAGCATAAATTCACAACATTTGAGTGGTACCAACATAGACCACTTGTAAATCATTATTAGATATGTGATTACCCTCACTCATGATATGCAATAATACACTATTCCCTCTCATCTACTACCCTAGATTGATACACTATAATTACATCTCATTTATAGGTGCAATGCAACTAATTGCTCATTGATGGTGATCCACAAACTTCTAACCAAATCTGGTTATTCTGGTTTAACCTATCAATTATCCATTGAGATTTCAGTCGTCCAAGTGCTTTTCAAATTCATGCTTCCGTTGACCTAACCATTTGTCATCAACCAAACAAATTATCCAATGATTCGATCGACCAAACTTCCCCATCTATCGCGTTTGACTACAATTGATCTATTTTAGTTGACTATCAACTTTTCTAGTAGATCTATATGCAAATAATATAACACTCCCCACAATATGCTTAGCTAAGGTATAGGTTCTATGAGTGTGTGTGTGGGACTCATAGTCTTTATTATTAAAAATTATCATACTAGGAAATGTGCCAAGTTAGGTTTAAAGATCCTCTCAAGCAGGGATAGTTTTAGGGGCGAATTATAGCCCAGTGGGCTATTTTTCCATGTTTTATCCCAAAAAACATTCTCTATTTTGCATTTTTTGAAGCCTTGTTTCTCCCAATTTTGATGGGGTAAATTTTTTTCACCCTAAAAATCGCCAAATTATTATATAAACTATATAAATCCTTGGAAATTAAAATATTTTTTGAAAAATATCACCAATCATTTTATAGTTGGCATTTTAAGAATTGGTAATATTCGCCAACATTTATGCACTTCTAAATAAGTATGGTTCCTTAAAATCATCCGTGTCAAGCATCGATATTGTACTGAAGATAAGCCAAGGATGATGCGAAACATAGAAATTATTATATCACCTACCACAGACTCTCCACATGATTCCATGAACCTCTAGTGTGGATTCTCAGCCAAAACCATTGCTTACCGGTATGGAGCGGATATCCTGAGAAGTCTAAGACGCCTAAAGAAGATACAGATCTCCAAACGCAAGAAGATTGCTCATTTATCATTCCTTAAAAAATACTGAAGCAATCAAATTATTCCCACATTTGCTAGGGTTTCACACGTCATAAGAAGCAACCGAAATAATCACCTCTTCAAGAAAATGAGTCTGATGTTGGTTCACGATCAAATCAGAGGTCTGCGTATTTCCTTAAATAAACTAGATCGTGAGCTTTTGGAACTTCACCTCTAGTTATAAAACACGCTTGAAAAAGATATTTTGGAATATTGGGATGGTTGCTCAATTTACATAGCCAATGTAGCATATGCAAAGACCACTGTGAAACATAAAACTAAGCTCGCCAAGCTATAACAAGAACTAACCATCCAAAACAACCCAGATATTGAAGCCCAAAACACCAGATATTGAAGCCCAAAACACCAATAGTGATCAACAGATTCATAATAATCCCATGGATGATCCACAAAGCACAGATCAAGGCATCAACCAACAACGATCTGTGTCAGCTGAATGCCAACAACACGAGGATCCACAACGTTGGTCATATCGCAGGGAGAAGACTCCAAATCGTTATCATGTGCTTCCTTCGAGCGTCACTCATCACAGTAAACGTGTACCTTCAAATCATGACAACGTACATATACAAGACTCAGTTGAATTCCAAGATCCACAACGAGGGTCAAAATGCAGATACCATCCTCCTCTTAATCAAGACCAGCCAACTCATCCTTCAAACCATGCTCACCAACAACATTCAGAATCGCTAAAACCAAGAAATTTATCAAACAACGTTCAACACACAAGAAACCGCGTTCAACCTGCAAGCAACCATACACATGGATGTGCTGATAGAAAATATTCCAAAAATAGGTCAAGAGACCCCAATCGGCTGGTTGTTAACCTCTATAACACTAAGTTTAGCATTAGACACCTTCTTGAAAACGAAGCTGAAGAGGTACGTCAGAACTGTGCTCTTACCCTTAGGAAATATAAACCATCGAAACCCAACATCACCAATGAAGAATACAAGGCCCTCAGGGAACTCAAAAATAATGATCAAATTGTCATCTTGAAGGCGGATAATGGAGGCATGATTATCCTCAACAAAGAAGACTATGATTATCCTCAACAAGCTCCTTTATCAAGGACTCCTCATTTTTTATTGAGAAAATTAAAGACTGACATATGGATGAGAATGAGCTACTCCTGATCCTGGATGTCGTATCCCTCTTTACAATGATCCCCATTAACGAAGCAATCAAATTCATTAAGGATCTAACTGACCAAGAAACAACTACGCTAGTAGGCCTATGTCTTAGATCCACCTTTTTCAACTTTCAAGGAGAACTTTACGAACAAACTTGTGGGGTTTCCATGGGATCTCCCCTCTAATTGATTATAGCCAACCCATTCATGGAAAACTTAGAACAAAAATCTATAAGCATGACACATTCAAAACCTGAGTGGTGGTCTAGGTTTGTGGATGATACATTCATAATATGGGCACATGGTAGAGAGGAGTTGGTCAAATTTGTGGACCATCTTAATAAAAAATCTGACTCCATAAAATTTACAATGGAGATGGAGGAGAGTAGTTTCCTTCCCTTTCTTGACACATTGGTCATTAGAAAGCAAGACGAGGGCATTTCTTATAAAGTCTACAGAAAGAAAACCCACACTGAGCAATATCTCCACGCTCTCTCTCTCACCATCATCCACAACAAAAAAATGGGAGTCCTAAACACACTGATCACCAGGGCCAAAAGGATTTCGGATATAAAGCACATAAAAGCTGAGAAATAACACTTACATAATATTTTCCTACGTAATGGGTATGAATCAACTCAAATCAAGAGAGCTTTTGCCAAAACTGATAAAACCCAAAGATTATCTTAAAGAAAAGGAGGCGGGGGAACACATGGCTTTTCTTCCATATATACAAGGAGTAACAGGCAAGATAGCGAAACACTTGAAGAAGAAAATTATTGGCTATATGTTCTCTCCCATTAATAACATCAGAAAGCTCATGAGATCGGTTAAAGGCTCCATAGATCCATCCCTAAAAAGGGGGTATACATTATTCCATGTGAATGCAAGAAATCCTACATCAGTGAAACAGGGAGATCCATTCGAACGAAGGTTAAAGAACACTGCGTCGACTTCCGTCTAGATAGACTCATAAATATGCTTTGGCAGAACACTCTCATGGCAAAAAACCCCAATTGCTTAAACATGGATGATAGCCTAACCATCAGTAGGTCGTGGCTTCCTAACGTCACTCAATTGAACCAACCAATAAACATCAAATTAATTAATAAACATTTAAATAGTAATTAATAATCTAAATTGATAAAACATATGAAAGCTAGCATAAAACCTAAAAAATTAAACAACTTATAAACTATAAACTTAATTTAATAAAAATACACTAAAATTAACATATAAGTTGAAAACTTTAATATAACCTAAAATCAATACATATATTAACTAATATAGTAACATAACATAAGATAATAACATAAGATAATGTAAATAATAATAGGTTAAAAACAAAAAATTTACAAATTAGGATAAAAATTTAATAAACTTTAATAAAACAAAAATATAACATAAGATAATATAAATAATAGTTTATGATAAATCCGTAATAAAACATATAATTGAAAATTATATGATATGAAATAAGTAATTAATAAAACAAACAAACATAGGATTATATAATTAGGAATAACATACCTTATATTAATTAAAACTAAAAATTAGTATTTTAAATAAAGTAATTAAAATTTTAAACATAGGATAATAATATAATAAAATAAGGAATATTATGAAATTAATGAAAAGGAAAATAATGACTAATTAATTTAGAGATATTTATAAATAAAGAAATGGATTAAAACTAATTGAAATATAATATACCAAGAAACCTAATTCTAACCTAAAAAACCCTAGAGTCTGCTACTTATAGATTGTTTTATATTTGTAAAGAATCGTAGGTTTAAATATCCTCTCCTACATCGATATTGTCATAAAGATGAGTAAATAATGGATTGAAACGTAGACATTAACCTATCACAGACTCTCCACATTATGCGATAAACCTCTATTGTGATTCTCATCCAAAACCAATATATTTTCAAATAACCTCCATCTATGGCTCTACATTTTTCATCAATTTGGAGTTGAATACATTCTACATCTTCCCATTCATCGAGTTAAGCAAATTTCATTAATTTTCTTATTAAAATTATATACTAAAAGTGTAGGGAAATATTCCAAAAGAATATTAGGTTTCAATAGGGGTACAAAACTTTCTACACGTTTTTAAAGCTAATGGCCATATGTTTTACTTTTTGTTATTTGTTTGTGTGATAATATGCTCATCTAGTTTCCAATTCTTCCATATGCAGTATAATACTTTTGCTAATTGTTATGAGAAATACCCACTTAATTATATCCAAAAAAAATTAAGAACCGTATATATGTTATTTTAGATGGTATTTACAGCATAAAATATAGCTTTAGGTAGCTTAAAATTACATTCTCCAACAACAAACTACTGATTGTATATCAATTTATGGTGTCCTAGACTTTTAAACGTCAAATGATGTGAGGAATTTAGTTGAAATCTACTTTGAAAGGGAGTAACTAATGTCATAGACAAACATGGATACATTCACAACAGGAAAAAAGATTGAAGAAAAATTGAAATATATGTTTTTTTAAATTAAATGAAATAAATGGTATTCTTAAACATACCAGAAAAAATAGTCACTGGTCCCTTGAATTCTATAGTGGATGGGTTTAAAAGGATGAGGAGGAAGCAAAAGATTAAGATCATTCATATGAGGATCTGTAATCAACTTTGTAAGTATATTCTACTACAAGACCATTGTCTGTAGAATTTGAAGTTTAAATTTAAGTTTATTTATCTAGTGCTGTATTAAAGGATAGTGTTGTATTAAAGGATGATAAGTTTCTGTGGCGTTCTTCAAATCTTTATTTCTAAAACTAAATCAATACATTCAAAATATGCACCATTTTCAGCCCACAAAATGGACATTGTTGAGTAGTTTTTGCGGTGGGGAAATGGTTACAATTGCCACTATAATACAACATAAGAGACTACATTAAGAAGGCTCGTGGAAGTTAGTGCAATAAACAATGAAGAGACCTTGGGTGGAAACACCTACCCACCTTTGCAAGGGTGATTATCTCATGATAGTAGTGGATAATAATCATAATGTCTATGAAGGTGTCATGCTCTTGAAGAGGCAGGTGTAGGTAGAAATAAGGACAAACCTACAAGAAAAATAAAACCATTGAGATATTGTGCAATGATCCATGACCAAGTTGTCGGATATGTATACGCCCAATGGTGTGCCTTCTTTGCATCCCTTCCTACGATACTTATTCATGTGTTGTTAACTATGAAAATGCATCAAAGCCATTGAATATGAACAACAGTACAACCCATGAAATGCAAGGGTTTGGCATATCCTGATTTTTAATATTTTTGAGATATGCGTCATTAAAATTCGCTAACCCAAGTTTAAATGGATTTGTGATATTAGTAAAACAGATGGATAGGGTTGATATAAATTATCAGTAAAAGGAAATCATATTCACCCAAATGACAATATGTTGGGATTTCTTGAATATAAATAACTCAATTCATCTCTCCTTGGCATGAATGCAGTGGAACTATAATTTTAAATTTCATAGTAAATATGTAAACACCTAAAATATTTTTTTAAATTATGCTAGTACTTGTGACAACCAACACAAATATATATGAAACCTTTATGAATTCTTGGCCTTCATGTGACCATGTAAGAGGCTCTATGTTTGTTTCTAGTCACACAATTCTATTTCACAGGCTCTCCCTCATCACCTTCCAATGGAATTCAAGATCATTTCCTTGAGCCACCAAGAATCTGCCATCCCTCAACTCAATATGAGCATTAACAATGTTAAGTGCACTCTCCTTGCTCTAATTTAATTTGCCAAACGTGTGGAAGATGTAGCAACAATGGGTTGAAGAGCATGTGGTCATTATGTTTTGTTAGTTGCGTTGAAATTGGGAATAGATTTACAAGAATGATTCGAAGTGTGAGAGGTCTAGGTTTTTGTCTTGACCTTCTCTATGGTACACACAATATCATCATATTACAAATATCCTTACTATTGTAAATGGAACTAAAAATATATCAGTTTATCTATTATTAAACAGTACAGTATTATGTAAATAGTAATTCTAGAAAAAACATTTGGATTTAAAGAATTATTAATGCAGTGCATGGTCAAGTCTTAGCTATCGTACATTATAAAGTAGTTGTGTATAATGAAGCAAGATATTTCATGTAGGGTATTGGTCTCCTCATTTCAGCTCATAGGAACCAAGCTAGTGTATTCCTTTTAACATATAAATTTATTTTCTCATTTCTAGACATCATTTGCCCATGTATATGCATCAAATGCAAATGTGCTTAGTATCCTAGACCCCAACGTGAGAAACATAATTGTGGTTTTCCAAATATGAATATGAGAGTACTAAAAGTAAAACATTAGGATGTCTCTAGAGTTATCACATAGAATTACCATGTGTAAATGGGGATAAAATACAAGAACAAACATATCAAGGATTATTACTTCTTGTAGTATGATATAAACTTGCATGAAAGTGATAATGGAAATGAACAAGCTTTAGATTGGTTTTCTTGTTATTTTTATTATTAATTTCCATTTCCTTTAAGATACACAAGGATACAGAGTGAAATGTACAAGGATATGTAGGTCACTTATTTATCATTATAACAAATGTTCACACATAATTAAACCCGAATAAGCCTTTAACTTAGCAATGGAAATGAATTAAACCCCCTCATTATTTCTGAATAATTTTTTCACTTTGCAAAATTATATGTTGAGTCCATCATGGAATCTCTGATAGTCTTATCAATTCTATACATGCCTAAATTAGGACAAGAAAAAGGGTGAACCATAAGGCATACATAGACCAAAGTATCAACTATGCCTTCTCTAGTTATCAATTTTGTATAAGAAATTTTCTTCTGTAGCTATAATCTTTGGCCTATCATGGGAAGAGGGATACCTAATTTGGTTTTTTAACTAAAGGGATACTTGTTTTATTTATTTTCTTCTTTTTCATTTTTTTTCTTTTAACTAACATATGTCCAATTCTAGATAGTAAAAGACCCTTTAATGTAATTGTTGTAGCAACATGTTTTTTTTGTTCCTTTCTCTAGCACTAGTACAAACCATCCATATATGCTTAATATTGGTAGTGGATTGACATACCAAAGATGGTAAATTAGGGGAAGTTTCAAGGGATAGAACTTATTTTGAAATAGTGAATTACTACTTAGTAAAGAAGATAATGAATAGAGAGTGAACACATGTTGAAGAAGAATTGAGAAACTAGAGCATAAACATTATTCTCTAGTTTAGGCTAAGTATCTTCTCTACAAGTTCATTTAACTTTTCAATGAGCCTTAGGACCATCATATTTTCAAATCTGATTCTCTAATACTAGATGTAAAGACCTAAGTTGCTTACTAAGGGGGAAAGTTTTCATGTATTGGAATTATACATATCATGATCAAATGCCCAACAAACTTTTTAACTAGATTAATAACAATAGAAAAGTAGTTACCGCACAAATTTAAGTCCTAATATTTTAGTAATCTAAAATTAAGCTCATTTTCACATAAAAATATGCAACCATAAGAAAATAAGTAGTTGAATAAATAGGAAGAAGTACATGTTACCATCTTTTGACTCACAATTGTATCATAGAAGGAAGCAAGTTGTCCACTAGAAACCACCACTCAGAAAACCACGGGTGGGGAACCACTCTCCTCCATACCACTGATATCCCTTGAGCCCTCACTCAACAATACCAAGCCATCCAAACCATCAACATCCAAAATAATACCCTCAAACTCCATAACTCCATCTCTTCCCAACTCCGGGGACTCTCGCTTTCAAGGAAGAAGAATCCCCTTCCCCTTTTTAAGCTTTTCCAGGCTCCCTTCAATTGGACACATGTCCACATTTAAAATCCCCATGCAAAATTCCACTAATTAGGTAAATAACTCATAAATGACTTATTGTTATTATTATTATTATTATTATATTATCTAATAACCCCCTCTTTAATATAATTAATTATTATATTGTTTTAATTTGTTACGTTATATACGTATATTTTTACGAACCCTCGTGTCCTTACAATAATACTTTTAATAAGAACCTACATAATATAATATTATTATGCAGGAATAGGACCCACTTGTGTGGCCATCATGAGGGTGTCCCATGCGTACACTATAACTCGGGTATTCCCATGTAGCACTAATGCAATATTTGAGAGAGGGTTGTTGGCACATTTGTAGAAGGAGACCATTGTTCCTTTTCCTCCAACCTTATAAGTGGATATCTCTCAAAGCTAAAGACCATTAGAATATTGCACCAAAGTTTTATTGACCATATCAGATTGCTCAACACATTGGTCAAGTGGCCTGCAAATTAGTGCAGGCTCCCAACACACTCCAAGATCCACTCATTATTTCACATGTCTTGTTTGATGAAGGAAGTGGATCAGAATTGTTGAGTTCAAACTACATTACCATAAGTAGATGAAGAAGACTCCATTTGGCTCCAACCAGAAGCAATTTTGGACACTTGGGATGCCAACTATGTTAATGCATTATCCATGAAGTTTTAATTCATTGGAAGGGCACCTCACTAAAAGGTGCTACTTGGAACCATCATCCATTTTGAAGCAGTTTCCTTATCTCTGGTCTTGAAGACAATGTTTCTTTTGGAGGGAGGGGGGGGGGTCATGTTAGGGTCATACCCTAAACCCCCTACTTTATCAATGTATAAGGACACAAGGCCAACTATATAGTTAGTGGATAGTGAATTAATGTAAAAGGGTGCTCTTTATTAAATAAAGGCCCCTAGGAGGTTGATCCTCATTAATAGAATGACCACAAGTAGTTAGGACTTAGTTTATTGAAGCACTATATATGGAGTAGTAATATATGTAATGTTTAGTCAACAATTGGCATTGTATTTGGAACTTTTCTCTTGGAAGTTGTTTCCTTGAATATGAAAGTGAACATTCTTATTTGTTTTATATATCACCTATTGTACTTTCCTATGTTTTCTATGAATTTGTGGGTTTAAGCATATTACAAACTAAAGGTAGGTGTATGGGGATGAGGATGAGGAATAAATAGGGCCTTTTCTATTTTGGCATTTATCACCTTTTTCTCTTCTCTAGTTCTTTGAGTGAAATCCAACCAAGTAGTAGGATGATCTATTAAGACCTATGCACATATCTCTTCTTTCAAACCACTGATGAAACATTCCTTATAAAACATATCAAACATGCCTTTGGTGTGGATGGATAATTTCTTGAAATTTGAGATGAAATATTCTATTGTGATTGATTGTTGAGTTTAGTCAATTTCCCCAAATACTATTAGTGTTTGTTTCAAAAATTCCATAAAGATATGAAACAAATTATGTCCAAGAAATATAATCCTTGCAGGATATCTTTTGCCATTACCATCATTCAGGGTCTAAATATAAGACACCCACTCTAAGTTTTGTTGTATTATCTAAGATGCCATTCAAGGAAAAGTAGTGTTCCATCTAAGTGACCCTTTATGGGGGTTTGACCCATCAAATTTGGAGATATCAACTTTAGGAAGTATGCACCACATTTGAGTCAATAGGTCACGAACAAGCAGAATGGATTGAAACCCATTAGGAATGGATTATTTATTTGTTTTGGAAAGGCTAGTATAGTTTGAGGTAGTTTGAAGGTGATGCAGGAAAGAGTGTCATGATGTGGGTTCTTTGGTCATAAAGAAACTCCAATTTGGTATTTCCATTGATGTCATGAATATTTTGTTGAGTAGAGGATTCGTTGTGGTCTAACTTGTTCTGCAACTCATCATACAATTTTTCTAGTTGGAAAAATTTGTGGGAGAGATCAGCTCCTCAAGTGTTAGCCACGAGGGAAATGGATCCAAAAAAATGGGTGTGAAAGAGTGGTACCAATGTGAACATATCAGTGTAAGTATTCTATTGATATGGGTTGGAAATAAGGGTCTAAGGATGCGGGTCCATAGAAAGGGTTACTAGAGACTGGTACCAATGTGATTAACATAATGCAAGGGTTATGGTGAGATAGGTCTGAAATAAGGGTGCGTACAGAACCCAAACTTTTTTTTTCTGCTACTCTTTCCAATGTTGTAATCTCACCCAAATATTACAACATTTACTGAATTCCCATTTAAATCTTAATACTGCAATTTATTTAGGAATTTCATGGATTGGTTACATAGGACAAGGTCTATAGGATCCTAAGGGTAAGGGAGTTTCAGGTGTTATACCTCAATGATATATTTGTAGGGTCCAATAGTAGTACTTGGACCAATCTCTTGATCACTAACTCGAGAGGCTAGATCATGCCCTTAACCATACTACCTGACTACCTAAGTACTAGAGAACTTGATCTTCCCAAGTAATGCACTCAATTCTACTATTGCAACAAGATGGTCAATAAAATTATCTAAGGTTAGTTTCAAGTCACTTGGGGAACTTCCACTAGACCCAATGGTACATGGAAGCGAAACTATATATACAATTGTTGTTTAATTTGGTACTCGTCAAAGGGGTTCCAACAAGGGTTACAAAGGTGTCCAACAAGGTGAAAACTCCTGTATTCAATGTGTGTAGTCTTCCTTGGTTGCAAATTTACTTTTTGAATGACATATCACTAGGTTATTTACATACATAAGAACTTGTCTCTAGGATTAGGAAAGTGATTTAATCCAAGATGTTATGTACCTTAATAAGATAACAAGGAAGTTAGAGCAAAAATAACAGAAGAAAGAAATATTTCAAGTTTAGAGGATATGATTAACACAACAATGGACAATTGTAGATAATTAAATATCACAATAGAATTTTTTTTATTGATTAAAGCAACGTTCGCTTGCTTCTTCAAGGGGGAAACCTCTAAATGAGCAGGGCCCCAATTACAATATACTTTAAAACACATCTTATTACATTGCTACTAGTCCTTAAAATGTTTTATAGTGAAGAAAATTTCTAGAATGTGGAGCCTTAATTCCTCTTACAAGCATTCCTAATATATTATACAAATTGAAGGGAACTCTTGAGAGTTATCATTTTTTATAGGTTGCATTTAGTGGTTATTTTTACCCCAAATTAAAAAGTAGTTCTATCTATAGCAACGTTTTTTTCCTGAGATAAAATTATGAATTTTTAGAAACTTCGTTTAGTGTCGATGCAATCAAAACCCTAAATGAATCCCCACTTCGAAAAGTGGTGCTAACAATAGCACCTTTTTTGTGGGGATAAAATTACAACTTTTTGGAAACCATGGCTAATTCAGTGTAATCAAAACCCAAAATCAACCCCCAAATCGAAAAGTGGTGCTATTGATGGCACCCCTTTCTTTTGTTCAGTTACTATTGCATGCATTTTGAAACCATGCATGACGTAAGAAAAATATTATTTTCTTTTATATCACTTTTTTTGCTAGAATGTCCTTGACTTGTGGGAGTGGCCTTTGGTCTAAAAAACCATGATCGAAGGGCATCTAAGACGTCAAAATCACTCAGATATCACACCCGGACTAGGCCACACCAACCCTCAACTGGTTGGATTTTGGTTGTCTCATCCCAACTAACTCACTGCTAAGAGGAACTGAACCTGGTTCACCATACTGATGACACCCACAACTTAACTGAATGAGCTAGTGGGAATTGACTTTTTTAAATCACTTAAAAGAATATGAGAGAGCACAATTTTAATTAAACATATATAATTCTCTCTCTCTCTCTCTCTCTCTCTCTCTCTCTCTCTCTCT
>LPNX010928028.1:251063-265723 GCA_001517045.1 Pseudotsuga menziesii
AAACAACTAATTATTAAAAATAAAAAATTAACATAAAATATTAAACAAAATACATTTTTTTAAATAAAATACAAACAAACAAAATCAAAACAAAACAAAAAATTAAATAAAAATAAAAATAACTCGTTAAAAAAAATTAAAATTAAAAAAAAAACTACACATGCATGCCCTCCTTTTCCCTTCCCCTCTCCCCCTCACCTCCTTGTCCCTTGCCCCCTCCCCCTTCCCTATCATCTCCCTCTCCCCGCACTCCACCTCTGCACTCCCCCTCCCCTCTTCTCTCATTTGTGCTCCCCTCTCCCCTCCACCCTCCCCTCCCCTGCTTCCCTTGCATGTGGAACTTGAGAAAAGACTCAATTATGGAATTGAGTCTCTACTTAAGCAGCACATACAAAGGGGAGAGGAGGGAGGGGGAAGAGCAGCATACAGAGAGGGGAAGAGGGGGCAGGGGAATATTTTTTTAATTTAATTTGTTTTTGTATTTTTATATTCTTTAATTCTTTTTATTTTAAAACCTTAATTATTTTAATTTCAATTTTTTTATGTCAAGAGTTAAATAGGGAAGAAATATTATTGGCAAAGGCAAAGTCAATATAGGAAAATAGATTGGTTTCATGTTTCAAGTGGCCTCTTGGACTCCTAGGTGACTCTTGGTCTCCTTATCACTCATCATTTCATTTTCTCATGAAAAAGATGAATAATAATAATATTACAATATGGGAAAATGCTAAGCCAAAGGATTAGATTCCCAACAATTCCCCCCTTAATTTGAAGGTGTATAAGAATCCAAGAAAAATAAGAGAGTTGAAACAAAGGCCTCGCAAACCACTATGCCAACCAAGTTAGAAGAAGCTTACACCATCTTCTACTAAACTATAAGAGCTCTTTGAATGTGTGGTTTTGGCTGAACACCAACCAAAATGGCTAGCATAAGTAGAAATCTTCTACTATGTGGGTGGTTTGAAACTGACCACAAACTATCAAGCTTGGCGCAGAGGCTCAAAGGTTTTATCTCGAACTTGGCATGAATGCTTAGAAGTTCTCTAGAAAAAGCAATGGAAGGCTTAATTGGGTTGAATTCTTCTATTGAATCGGTGGTTTAAGTTTAACCACTAACCATATGAAGAGTTGAAATAGGAAGTGAGAAGTTGCATCTTGTTGAGCATTTCCAGCTATACAATCTTTTGTGAAGTAAGGTGGCTATAAGCTTGCACTTGCTTCTGCTACATGAAGGTGCTCTCAATACTGATGGTTTAAGGATGACCACCAACTCTAGAGATCAGTTGAACATATCTCTTCACATGGTCGCTTGTTTCTGCTTGCTTGATCTCCCTCGCTCATTACTGATGGTCTTCATTCCCCCCCTGTCAAGAACAATGTGAGGAGAAGCGAGTTCTTAAGGTGTCACAACTAGACACAAAACACATGAGAACTCTGGAAATGAGGAGATTCTCAAGGTGTCACAACTAAACACAAAACACATGATATCTATGGAAATGATTATCTTCTATCTTTGTGGTTATATCACTAAATCATGGATGATTTTAAGGAACCATACTTATTTAAAAGTGTATAAATGTTGGCGAATCTTACCAATTCTTAAAACGCCAACTATAAAATGTTTGGCGATATTTTTCAAACAATATTTTAATTTTCAAGGATTTTATATTGTTTATATAATAATTTGGCAATTTTTAGGATGAAAAAAGTTTATCCCATCAAAATTGGGCGAAACATGGCTTCAAAAAATGCAAAATGGCGAATCGGTTTTTGGAGAAAAACCCCTAAAAATAACCCATGGGATAAATTTCGCCCCTAAAATTATCCCTGCACTAAATATAGCCTTTGAAACTATTTGTGATCGGGCTCGCTTGCTCTAGCTTGAAGAAGGCCGTGGCTTCCAGTTATCAAAAGAATGCTTCAAATCCGTATCATCTAACAGTTGTAATCAATTAACAGTTGTATCATTTAATTATGTTTCTACATGCAAATCCATTCTATAGTTGTAAACTTGGGTGACCTGCAATGATCTCTACAAATTTTGTACATTGCATATTGGCAATTCTTCAGGCATACAGGGAAGCAAAAACCAAATTTCTCTAGTTTCATTCTTGCATCTCAACATAGCTTTTCAATTCACAAAAGAATGCAAATCCACAAAATACTTATTCACATTACTACCTTCATGAACAAGCATAGGGCTATACTTGAATTCATCAATAAATAACAACAATTCAAACATTAACTTATTTTCGTGGCTACAGTCTTCAATTTTGTGAGGTTCGATGCAACTCTTCTCAAGGTAGGTTGCACCTGTTGGAAATATTAATTACTCGCATATCTGTATCTGAGCCCAGCTGAATCTGTCAAAGTCTCTATCAGTCAAGATCTTGTCGGTCAGTATGACAAGAGTGAAGACTCCACAATTCGTCAATGTAAACTAGTCGAATTAATTTCTGAAGCTAAGTTGTTAGGTAGAAAGTTATTACAGTCTATAATGGTGACTCAGTCGATTCATGTAGAAGCAATTTTTAGGTTTCCTATAAATAGAAGAAGAAAATTGTAAATCAAGTTAGACGACAAAACTCACGAGAGAACTCCAGGGTGAGAAAAAGAGAGAAAGTGAAGTTGAAGCTCAAGCTTCTGTGTATGTGATTCTTTTGAAAAGCCGACGCTCTGTAAAAGGATCAGTCGGTGAGCCAACAATTTTGGATCGACAAGTTTGTATTATCTTTGTTATTTCCAGACAATATATATATGAAATAGTTTATGGTTGAATGCATGTTTATTTAGCCGCACATTTCCTCCAGATTTACTTGTGTAAATTTATTTTACAATTACGGTTGAGTGAAAGAACAAGAATCCTTAAATTTCTCATCCCGTGAAAGTTCCAGGTTTTACGATAGAGTCGTCGACACAAGTCTTCCTAAATAGTTGGGTATATGTTTTTATAAGTTCTCTAGAATTGCTATTGTGTTGGTTTTTACTTCATCTTACTCAGAGGTGAAAAATATTTGTAATTTCTTAAGTCTTTTAGACTAAGAAACATACTATGTAAATTCCGACTAAAACCAAACCAAAGTAAGTGAACTGACAAGGTCGGTTGAGTAAAACCGACTAGTGGTCGAACTGATTAGCCGACTAGTGTTCGAAGTGATCAACCGACTAGTGGTTGAAGAAGTTAAGCCAACAAGTGGTCGAAGTAAAACCTGTCGCTAGAACCATCAAGTAAGAACTTGTCGAGGTAAAAGATTCAGGTCTAAAAGGCCGACCAAATTTAATAAACTTATCTATTCGGGAGTTAGACAAGTTTCACCCGACTAAGAAAAAGAAAAAGAGTTCGACGTGAATTTTAATTTTTATTAACTGAGCGGTAAACTCAAGTTTAGTCAGCTCGGTTTATGCTAACTGGTATCAGAGCAAGGTTTAGGAAAGAAATCTTGTCTTAAAAAGTAGAAAAGTAATTTTCTAAGGAAAGTTAATTAAAACAAATTTAAAAAAATGGCTTCCACTTCTGGTTCATTGCAAACTCCAATTTTTACAGGAAAGAATTATGAATATTGGCCTCTAACTATGAAGGCTTTATTCAGAGGTCAAGATTTCTGGGAGATAGTCCAGCATGGTTATCAAGAACCAATAGATATGAAAGCATATAACAATCTCACACAAGCTGAGAAAGATGTCTTAAGGGAACATAGGAAGAAAGATGGAAAAGATATGTTCTACATACACCAAGCCATGCATGAAAGCATACTCCCAAGAGTAGCAGCAAAAAATAATGCTAAACAAGAATGGGATACATTGGAGACCACCTATCAAGGTTTGGATAAGGTAAGGACATCCAAGTTGCAAATTCTCAGAAGAGATTTTGAATCTTTGTCCATGAAAGATTCAGAGATTGTAGACACATTATACACCAGAGTTGCTGGTTTGATAAACCAACTTAAATCTCATTGAGAAGACATAGAAGACCAAAGGGTGGTTGAAAAAATTCTCAGAAGTCTTCCCCCAAGATTTGAAAACTTGGTTGTGATCTTGGGAGAACACACAATCATGTCGAGATTCACTATTGATGAGCTGCAAGCTTCACTCATCAATCATGAACACAGACTCAACATAACATAGACATCTTTGGAAGGTGCATTCGCAGCACAATCATCCATAAGTCGTGGTAGAGGCAGGGGGAGAAACAACTTCAAAGGCAGAGGAAGAAGTTCTTCCAGAGGAGGACAAGGCAGAAGTCTTGCAAATGTCGATGGTATAGGAGATAATCAGAACCCAAGTCAGCCAAGTGGCCAGAGGTTTGATAAATAAAAAATTCAATGTCATTATTGTAAGAAATTTGGTCATTATGCATATGAATGCAGCAAGAAACAATATGACCAAGGAAGGAAAAGCCCAAATCAGTCGACCAACAACAACACTTTGAGAAGTGCAATGTTAATGGAATCTACATCTCAAATTGAATGCAATGTTGTTCAAGAAAGTACACATGACATATGGTACTTAGATTCAGGCTACAACAATCATATGACTGGTAATTTAAATTTGTTTTCCAGTCTAGATAATTCAATTCAAACTGATGTTACACTTGGAAATAATTTCCAAGTTACTGTTTTAGGAAAAGGAACTGTTGATTTTCTAACCAAATAGGGGAGAGTAAGTATATCCCTGATGTCTATCATGTCGATGTTATGAAACATAATTTGTTAAGCATTGAACAACTGATACAAAAAGGCTATAGAGTCTACATAGAAGATGATCACTATGTGATTAAAGACAAGCATCCAAGAAACCAGTTGATAATAAAAGTGCCAATGACAAGCAATCGCTTGTTTCCATTGAGGATAGTTCCCAACATAAAAGGGAAGACAAACACAGGAGCTGCATTCAAGGCAGAAAGTAAAGAAACAATCGAGCCCCTTGACAAGAAAGTAAATGGAAGCGTTAATTTGCAGGATTCATTTCAAATAGAAGTTCGGGATAAATCCTGGCTATTTCATTTCAGATTTGGACATCTGAATTTTGGTGGGCTGAAGCTACTGCACACAAAAAATATGGTGAAAGGATTTCCATTGATCGACAGACCAGAAAGGGTTTGTGAAGGATGCATTTTTGGAAAGCAGCATAGAGAGACTTTTCCAGTCGAAAAGTCATATAGAGCACGGACACCACTTGAAATTGTGCACTCTAATATTTGTGGTCCAATGCGGACATCATCCATTGGTGGCCGCAATTATTTTCTAACTTTTATTGATGACCACACAAGAAAAACATGGGTATATTTTATGAAACATAAATCTGATGTATTTAGTTATTTTCAACAGTTCAAGGCACTCGTGGAGAACCAGAGTGGACACCGCATCAAGATCTTAAGGACCGACAAAGGAGGTGAATATGTTTCAAATGAATTTCTAAATTTTTGCAAGACCCATGGTATACAAAATCAATTCACTGCACGGTATACACCTCAGCAGAACAGTATTGCCGAAAGAAAGGATAAAACCATTATGGAGATGGAACGTAGCATGTTCGTAGCCAAGCATTTTCCAAATGAATATTGAGGTGAAGTAGTCGCAATTGATATATACATTATGAACCAATGTCCGACAAATAGCGTGAAGAAAAAAGTTCCCCAAGAAGCATGGATAGGTATGAATCATAGTGTTTCTCATTTAATACAAGTTGTATGATCCTGTCATAAGGAAAGTGATAATCAGTCGAGATGTTCAATTTGTTGAGAATGAATCATGGGATGGAACTTTTGACACAAATGTCAAGATCATGTTGAATCTTAGCAATGATGATATGGTGGAGAAAGTGGTTCAAACATCACATGTAAGCCAACCGGTTGCAGCATGGTCGACTCCCATGACACCACGACATGGTTCATCACAAGGACCATCGACACAAGTAGCAGCTCAAGCTACACTGACAAGTACACCAAGAGGACAGTAGACTCCATCAAGCATTTCGTCAAGGTTGACATTGATAGAACCGATGAAGACAAAAGAAGTCTGCGTGAGATATATGAAGCTGGTACACCAAATTCATTCTCTCTCCTTGCATTATTTTCTCCTATATGATCCACTAACATTTGAAGAAGTTGTCAAAGAAGAAGTATGGGCACAAGCCATGGATGAAGAAATAGAATGCATTGAGAAGAACCATACATGGGAGTTGGTAGATGTACCAAAAGATAAGGATGTAATCAGTGTCAAATGGATTTACAAGTCAAAGCAAGATGTTGATGGGAATGTGAAGAAGCACAAGGAAAGAATGGTAGCAAGAGGGTTCACACAACAACTTGGCATAGACTTCAATGAAACGTTTGCACCTGTTGTAGGCATGGATATAGTTAGAATAGTTTTGGTCATTGCTGCACAAAACAAATGGCCTGTTTATCAAATGGATGTCAAGTCAGCATTCTTAAATGGCTATCTAGAAGAGGAAGTATATGTGGAACAGCCACAAGGGTATGAAGTTCCAAGTTAAGAGCATAAAGTGTACATGCTGAAAAAGGCACTCTGTGGTTTGAAGCAAGCTCCTAGAGATTGGTATAGTCGGATTGATTCCTATCTCACTAAAAATGGATTTCATAGAAGTGAAAGTGAACCGACATTGTACACCAAAGTGAATGAGCAAGGTAATATGCTAATTGTTTGCTTATATGTAGATTATTTGATATTTACTGGCGACTTTGGCATAGAATAATTTAAAGCAGACATGGAAAGTGAATTTGAAATGATTGATCGAGGGCTCATGAAGTTTTTTCTGGGCATTGAAGTTCAGGAGTCTAAAAGTGGTATATTTATATCAAAGTCTAAATCAAGTGAAGTTTTAAAAATATTTAACATGTCTAATTGCAAGACAGCCCCAACACCAGTAATAACAGGTTTAAAATTGAGCAAGGATGATCAAGGATCAACTGTAGATCCTACGATGTTCAAAAGGCTTGTTGGCAGCCTTATGTATTTGACAGTGACAAGAACAGACATTATGTATGGTGTAAGTTTGATCTCAAGATTCATGGAGTCACCAAAAGACTCTCATTGGCAAGCAGGTAAAAGAATTCTGAGGTATGTAAGTGGCACAAAAGACCTTGGTATCATTGTATTCAACCTCAGAAAATTTTAAACTCATTGATTACACTGACAGTGACAATGGAGGTAGCATAGATGATAGGAAGAGCACATATGGGTACACATTTCATTTTGGTACAGGTGTTGTTTCATGGGCTTCAAAGAAACAACCCATAGTAACTCTGTCTTCAGCAGAAGCAGAGTATGTTTTAGCTACAAGCGTTGCATGTCAAGCTGTCTGGATGAGGAGAGTATTAAAAGACTTGTCATAGAACCATCAAGAACCAAAAACCATCTTCTGCGACAACAATTCAGTGACAGCATTATCAAAGAATCATGTGTTTCACAAGAGAACCAAGCACATCGACATAAGGTTTCATTTCATAAGAGAGTTGGTGAACAACAAAGTTTTTTTGAGGAATTTTACAGGTTTGAAGATCAACTTGCAGACATCTTTACAAAACCATTGGCAAAGGACACATTCCAGTATCTGCGTAGTTATCTTGGAATGACAAGTTCTGCATAGTGAACTATGCCATGCACAGAGCAAGTCTAAGCTCTGAAACATTTTGTAAATTTTGTTTAAAAAAAAATCCCCATCTACTCATAATTAAAGGGGAGTGTTGGAAATATTAATTACTCGCAGATCCGTATCTAAGCCTAGCCGACTCTATCAGAGTCTGTATCAGTCAATATCTCGTCGGTCATTCTGATAAGAGTGAAGACTCCATGATTCGGCAATGTAAACCAGTCGAATTAATTTCTGAAGCTAAGTTGTTAGGTATATAGTTATTACAGTATTTAATGGTGAATCAGTCGATTCCTGTAGAAGCAATTTTCAAGTTGCCTATAAATAGAAGAAGAAGATTGTAACTCAAGTTAGAGAGCAGAACTCACGAGATAACTCCAGGGTAAGAAAAAAAGAGAAAGGTAGAAGCAATTTTCAAGTTGCCTATAAATAGAAGAAGAAAATTGTAACTCCAGTTAGAGAGCAGAACTCATGAGATAACTCCAGGGTGAGAAAAAAAGAGAAAGTGAAGTTGAAGCTCAAGCTTCTGTGTATGTGATTCTGTGGAAGAGTCGAACCTCTGCAAAAGGATCAGTCGGTGAGCCGACAAGTTTGGATCGACAAGTTTGTATTATCTTTGTTATGTCATAACAATATATATATGAAATAGTTTATGGTTGAATGCATGTTTATTTAGCCGCACATTTCTTTCAGATTTACTTGTGAAAGAACAAGAATCCTTAAATTCTCATCCGGTGAAAGTTCCAGGTTTTACAGCAGAGTGGTCGACACAATTCTTCCTAAATATTTGGCTATATGTTTTTTTATAAGTTCTCTAGAATTGTTATTGTGTCAGTTTTTACTTCATCTTACTCACAGGTGAAAAATATTTGTAATTTCTTAAGTCTTTTAGACTAAGAAACATACTCTGTAAATTCTGACTAAAACCAAACCAAAGTAAGTGAACCGACAAGGTCGTTTGGGTAAAACCGACTAGTGGTCGAAGCGATCAGCCAACTAGTGGTCGAAGAAGTCAAGCCGACAAGTTGTCGGTTACGGAAACCTACAAGTGGTCGAAGTAAAACCTGTCGGTAGAACCGACTAGTAAGAACTGCGATAAATTCAAGTTTAGTCGGCTCAGTTTAGTCTAACTGCAGCCACACACTTCTAGATATAACATTTCATAAATAAGTCACACCCACACACTTCTAGATATAGCATTTCATAAATACACAGTCCTAAGCAATCATAGCATACAATTTTAATCTTTATAGCATACCACTTATACTACCATTAACAGTTTCAAAATGGAGGGCTCTTCTCCAATGCAACAATTGTAGTGTTGTTCATAATTCATCAAGAGAGCACCGAAGGAAGGGAAACCATTCCATGAAATTCACCGTCTTCAATGCAATGTGAAATCAGCAATCGCTCATAAATATCAAGAGGAGGAAAACTTATTCTTTCACTTACAAGTGCACACCGATGGAGTGAGCCAAACACTTCATCAGAATGTTCTTGCATACGAACAACCTTCACACACCCAATCAAGTCATCATGCCAACAAATAGCAATGCATCAAAATGAAGTTACATTATAGATTGGATCTATTGCAGTCTTCAAACAGAGAGCACTGACTTCAAATGGAGTGCTTGATCATCAGCACCATTTCACATAGAGTCTTCACGTTGGTAAACAAATTTGCACAATATAGGAGTCTTCGATATCTCAGCACTTCTCGTGGATGTGTTCTCAACGTAGACATGCCCTCCAAATGACCACACGCACCAGCACAAATAGCAAAGATCCAAGAAAGAACTTCATTCGCCTTATTCGTCAAGGATGCACACTCTTCAACTCATTCCAAAAGCTTATTAGGGTTATCGTTAATATTTAGGGTTCATGCAACTCTTTTAAAAAGATTGCAATTCACCACACTACACTGTCTTCACATAGCAAAATTGTTATAATATCACTGATGGCAATCTCCAGAAACGCGGTCTTCAATTTAGTTATACAAGGTAGTCAACAGTCTCATGCAGACATTCCACAAATGGTATGAGGCTCAAAATTATTACTATTCATTAATTCTCACTAAACAACTTCTACGAAAAATGCACGATCTCTCACAGGTAAATAAGCATAAACTTCACAAAATAATGCACATGTTGCACTTTCAATGAGTGAGGTCGCAACAATAATGAGATAATATCAATAATCCAATTCGCAGCATCTGGGATTGGAGAGAGTCTTTAATGGTTTGCAAGTTTGTGGTCCTTTTAATACAAAAAATGTTAAGCAAACACACAAACAATGCACTTACCATTTTCACTCTCACCGGTCTTCTTTCAAGATTTTTTGGTGTGAATGAATATTTCATAATTCATAGCTTTACTCGGCTGCAACTCTTTAAACACGTAGCTCCTTGAGAGATGTCCCAGCTCCATTTTTCAAACTCGTGTAAGAAGTACACAGTGCTTCAAAAATATTGAAAATACACAGTGCCTCAATATTGACCATGGAGATAGTCTCCACGAAATTAGAGTTTCCTAGCACACATCTCTATGGTGGGCGCTACTAATGGTTCATAGCATACAATCTGTACCAACTTCTCGACGTAGTTGAGGTCGAGGTTAACGATACCATCACTTCATACAACGCAGAGTTTACACTTCATCACATCTCTTCAAGGGATTTTGACAAGCATTTAAGGCTTCATGTGCATAAGTTCCATATCCAAGAGGTTGTATTATTAGGTGTGGAAGTGATTTAAAGCTACCCACATTATATGAGCCCACCAAGTGTATCCGAGCAACAATATCTCCATAGTCTCCACTGACCCTCATCATGCCTTCATGCTCTTACAGTGCCTCCAATGAAATCCCATTTTTGTACATGTGCATGTTGTTAGGGAAATTGTTCATGTGGTTGGGGTGAGACCACCAACATATTAGGGTTGACAAAAACAGACTGAAATAACTACAGATATGAATCAAGCATGATATGTATTATATGGAACAAGGGTTTTATAAATAGAGAACATACACCTTTTAACAAGAAGGTTGATCCAACCTTGAGATTTTCCAAATCAGTATCCAAACCTCTGCTCCTACAAGACCTGCAACAAGAGAATACCTTAAACACTTTTGACAATCATGAACACAAAAACATATCTAGCAAAAAGATGAATACTGAACATGTAAATCAATTCTCATGAGGACAAGATACAAAATCAAATGTACACATAACTTTGGGAAGGAAATATTTCTTTTATTTATCAAAGAAGTTACAGCAAATAAATGTGATACCTCAGTTTGATCAGGCACTCCTTGAAACTATGATCCGGGTCTCCTTGCTCCTTAGCTCCTTAATCTGGCATAATTCCTTGTATTTATGATAAGGATGGGAAGAGCAGTTGGGGAGGGTGGGGAAGTTACAAGAGAGACCGAAACTACCCTCTAATTAATCTCTTTTTTCTTTTAACAACTTTTGGAGCGAAGCGCTAGTGGAGATAGGGAAACTAGTGTGTGTCACACTAGTTTCCTTAATGCAACCTGCATGTGGAACTTTTTAGGAAAAAAAACTAGTGGAACAGGAACAACTCGTGTGTTGCACGCAGGATGTCAACTTTACACATTCTCGTATGCCCTAAGCCAATGACATAAAAAAAGACATTTTCTAGAGAAAACAAGGAATGGTCTAGGCCATGATTATCAATAGGAAATCTGGCTCTTCTATACATTTTGTCCTTTTGTGTGAACGAAAGACTCATCATCATCACTCGGACGGAGAAGTACCAGTTTGAGAGATAATAGATTCCCCCTAATGTATGTGGTCGGAAGGGGAATGATGGTCGAAATACATTATCAAATACCATGAGAGAGGAGTGTGGAAACTCGAGATCAAAAGTCGTAAACAAGTACTTGAAAAAAAATAAGAGGTCATTTTACAATATCATCTCTGATAGAATTACATGTCCAAAAAGATGGAACATGATCCCCAATACAATATACATTCTTTTTTATACATATACATAGTCTAGAGTGGACATGATGGCCACGAAAAATTTACAAAGTAGATCACACCCACATAAGTACAAAGAAGGATCTTCACACTGGAATTATATTGTTAAATAGGACATGCTCTTGTGCAACTCAGGATATAGAAGGAGACAAGCCGAAGGTCTTCATCCAAACCATATCGAAGGAACAAAACCTATCCATGTGAATATAGGAGTTGAATTTGAACATTGAGGATATTGTTTGATTACCGATCAATATGGTAAACCATTAACAAATGAGAGGGAACCCACCAATGATGAAAATGGGACTCAAGGTATCTAGTACATTCTTACAAGTGTGAATAAGAGGTTTTGAAGTCGAACATTTGAAGAATCCATCGAGTAATATACATTGATGTATTCTCATAACTTGATAGCGAGAGAATCTGCTATGGATGACCACAAATCTCAAGGTACTATCTAGAACTCTAAGCCTACTTCCCATAGAAAAATGAGTTGAAGTCAATGGGAAGAGACCTGTCAAAAGGAAGGAAATAATGAATCCATCATCATCTCACATGAGCAAATTGGGAGATTGGATTGATATGAAATAGGGAAAAGCCGCATATTGATGTCAAAAATGGCTGACATAGAAATTCAAGTAAAATTGCAGTTATGGTCGACACATGTTAGATATCCTTGAACAATGAGCACAACACAATAGTGAATCTGGTAGCTTTAGACACAAAGGGACCATTGATACAAATTTGCAATTTAGGAGAGATTAGCAGATTCTCCTTATAGATGGAAAAGTAACCAACCGGAGGAGTAAAACTTTGAGATCAAGTTTATTTTAAGGCAGAAACTAGAACCCAATTGTTAAGAGACTCAAAACTAGTGCTTTGTTCAAGAAGGATTTGGACTTGCTACCATGTGTTTGACAAATAGATGAAATATTTCCCTTCCCTTTCTCTTTTCTAATCTTTCTTGTAAAAATTTAATGAGTCCAAGAAATCAAACTCGAGACCTTCTTAATATTTGAACAAGCTCAAAGAAGAGAGAGAAGAATGCTTGATAATAAACTCATCCCTGGATTTTATGAGCCTGAATTAGTGAATGCTTGCTGATGTTCTCACATTTTAAGAGTTTGAAAATGCCAAAGAAGACTCTAAGGGGGTGCTTTTTCATAAATTTAGTCTTCAAAGTCCAAAAATTATAAACAATACAGTTGAGAAATCTCGTAGCCCAAGAGAACTAAGGTATTCATTTTTCATAGTTAGTCTTTTAGGTCTGAAAAAAGGGTTAAACTACCACCAGACAGATGCTCCTTCGATAGCAAGCACAAAGATTTAGTTTAATGAGCGTGAAGGAAAACAAGGTCATTTGTGTTGTTCCATTGATTTGCGAGTATGGAGCAACAAACATTAAACTCAACGCCATTTTCCTAAAGTTTAGTGAGCATGATAATAGCATGAAAAGCACTCGAAATCTTTTTCATGTTTTAAACAAAGCACGTAAAAGAAAAAGTAAGCTCAACAAAGTTCTTCTTTCATAAATTTAGTCCATCGAAACCGAAAGAAAGATAAACTTAAACCATGTAGTACTCTTCTAGCCACAATGAACTAGAGTATTCATTTCTCATAAGTAATCCACATGTTCTGAAAAAGGGATAAAGTTATACCTATGTGGACATTCCTAACTCAACAATCTTGTTAATTTTAAGGAGTCTGTTTGTGCCAGAAATTGTTTCCAGACTACAAAGAAACAAGCCAACACAATCTCAAATATTCAATCAAACAAAACTAGGTTTTAGGGTTTTTTAAAAGGTTTTTCTGGTTGTGAAGTTTTGCTGACAAAAGGGAATACATTCATAAGCCAAATAGGAACTAAATCACAAGTAAAGGAGAACAAAGATGCATAATATAATAACCATGTATCCAACAGAACATAACATTGAAGTTCATTCACAACTGACAAGCACTACAAGCATAAAGACTATAAACCAGCAATGAAATTATCAATTGTGTAACTAAACAAGCTAGAAATGAAGCCAAAACACAGACTGAAGGGTAAAATGGATCATATATTTCATAATTATGTTCATCAAATACACATGAGAGTTAAGTACTTAGCTCATAAACAAGTCAAGAGACCTCCTTAAGCCAGCCAAAAATCGAACCTCTTGTTCTCTTTGAGACCCTCCTAAATACTGTTTTTCAAAAAATTAGTTAGAGTCTAAACCCTAACTATTTTTAGCCTACTCATCGATAGGATAATGTCAAAATAATAATTACAAAATAAAGTATTCCTCAAAAACATAACAAGTAACTATTTTAGCTAACAATGCTCACAGGTCTTTAGCAGCTTCTACCAATAAAGCTATCCCATCTAAGGCTTGGGCCTTTTTCTTAGCTTTCTGCTGCTTAGCTTTCATATCTATCATTCTTTTAGTAAGCTCCTCATTCTGTTGTTGTAGGCTTCTGACAGTTTGTTTCAATTCTACACACTATAAATCTGTACTTCTTTTCCTTTTTAGGGCCTCTATGGAGACTGCAATAAGCTCTTGGTAGTGATCATTCACTTCTCCTAGGTCTTCCCTGAGTCTTCTATTAGCTGCAGGGTGATTCCACGGACCTGGGTAACACTTTTTGGCAAGAGCATTTCGGAAAAAACAAAAAAATGCACCTCGGTCGAGGTCTTGTTAAGCCCTCGACCGAGGTCTTAATATCTCGACCGAGGGCTTGTTAAGCCCTCGACCGAGGTATTGCGGGCTTTAAAAACCCTCGACCGAGGTATTTAGATACCTCGGTCGAGGGCTTAAAAAAACAGACTTAGCCCTCATTCAAACAAATGGAAAATTTCCTGTGCCTTGCAGAGGTGTAAACCCTACCATTCCTAGCACATAACTGAGTGGAGTTGATACCGATAGATTCACCAACGAATCTTCTATCCATTGACGTATCATACACACATTTTGGCATTCATATGATATTTATTTCTTAATTACTTCTAAAACTTATACTTAGAAAACCACACTGCAACTTCGAAGCAGCTCAAAGAAAAATCCGCA
>LPNX010928028.1:275793-287456 GCA_001517045.1 Pseudotsuga menziesii
TAAGTCAAATGCCTTGCTTCCCGTTCTATTCTGCAGTTCACTAAGCAGCCATGGGATAGTCAAATTTTTGAAGATGTCCTCATCCTCAGGCAGCAGCTCTGTAGAAACACCATGAACACTTGGGTTTTCTTGATTAAGTGTTTCAATAGGTGCAATTTCATCCATCAACAGCTTGCTTTCTGAATAAGACATCTATGTTTCATCTTTCTGTTGTTCCTTCAACATTTCACCTCTTAATTCCAAAAACACAGCAGATAGTTTGGTTTCAGTGAGGCTGGACTCCTCTACTGTCTTCAATGATTTCTTTCCTTTGCTGTCACCTTTGCTAGATGCTATCTTTTCATATGAAAAAGAAGTATCAATCATAGTTATCTCTTCTGGCTTTAACTTAGGGTTTAGTAGCTTTTTCATGTTCAGCCTCAATTTGTTTTTGGGCCTAGTTTTGGGTCTCCAGCCTAGGGAAAACTCTCCTACCATCTTTAAATTTTTTCCTTGATGAATGACTGTGGAAAACTCTTTAACCTTGATCTTATTTTTCTTTGGCCTTATTGTCTTATCCTCTTGACTGTAGAACTCCCTTTGTGTGCCAACCCTAGTCTTAGTACTGACAGTCAACTCATCTCCTTCCAACAAGTATCCTTCATCTTCAGATAAAATGGTAATTGGGCTTCGTTGTTGGACCTTAGTATCTTCTTCTTCTCCTAAAACCTTTTCTGTAAAAACAATTTTTTCATCAATGAGTGCTTCTGCTGGTGCTTTATTTTGCACAGGATGGGTTTCCTTTTTAATAAATAGCAAACTTTTGCTCCTACTATCAACTGAAGGCTGCTGAGATTCATAATATCCCTTTGAAGGTTCTGCCACTTCCTCAAGTTTGACACATTTTTTATCTTCAGCCCTAACTTTTTGTCCTAGTTTTCTAATTAGGGTTTGTCCCTTATCAACATGCTTTTTTGTAGGGTGTCCTTCCTGGTTAATTTGGAACCCATAGCTTTCTGCTGCTCAGCTTCCATATCTGTCATTCTTTTAGTAAGCTCCTCATTCTGCTGCTGTAGGCTTCTGACAGTTTGTTTCAATTCTGCACACTGTAAATATGTACTTCTTTTCCTTTTTAAGGCCTCTTTCGAGACTGCAATAAGCTCTTGGTAGTGATCATTCACTTCTCCTAGGTATTCCCTGAGTCTTCTATTAGCTACAATTAAACCATCATTTGGTTCTGTCATGTACTCTATTTGATGTTTATATTGCTTGATGGCTCTTTGCAAATTCTCCTTTTCTGAGTCAAATGCCTTGCTTCCTGCTGTATTCTGCAATTCACTAAACAGCCATGGGATAGTCAACTTTCTGAAGATGTCCTCATCCTCAGGCAGCAGCTCTGTAGAAACACCATGAACACTTCGGTTTTCTTGATTAACTGTTTCAATAGGTGCAATTTCATCCATCAACAGCTTGCTTTCTGAATAAGACATCTCTGTTTCATCTTTCTGTTGTTCCTTCAACATTTCACCTCTTAATTCCAAAAACACAGCAGATAGTTTGGTTTCGGTGAGGCTGGACTCCTCTACTGTCTTCAATGATTTCTTTCCTTTGCTGTCACCTTTTCTAGACTCTATATTTTCATATGAAAAAGAAGTATCAATCATATTTATCTTTGGGCCTAGTTTTGGGTCTCCAGCCTAGGGCAAACTCTCCTACCATCTTTAATTTTTTTCCTTGATGAATGACTGTGGAAAACTCTTTAACCTTGATCTTATTTTTCTTCGACCTTATTGTGTTATCCTCTTGACTGTAGAACTCCCTTTGTGTGCCAACCCTAGTCTTAGTACTGACAGTCAACTCATCTCCTTCCAACAAGTATCCTTCATCTTCAGATAAAATGGTAATTGGGCTTCGTTGTTGGACCTTAGTATCTTCTTCTTCTCCTAAAACCTTTTCTGTAAAAACAATTTTTTCATCAATGAGTGCTTCTGCTGGTGCTTTATTTTGCACAGGATGGGTTTCCTTTTTAATAAATAGCAAACTTTTTCTCCTACTGTCAACTGAAGGCTGCTGAGATTCATAATCTCCCTTTGAAGGTTCTGCCACTTCCTCAAGTTTGACACATTTTTTATCTTCAGCCTTAACTTTTTGTCCTAATTTTCTAATTAGGGTTTGTCCCTTATCAACATGCCTTTTGGTAGGGTGTCCTTCCTGGTTAATTTGGAACCCATACCAAAAGAGAAAGTAGTCCCAACTCTTTCCTTCTCTTTGCAGAATAGTGTTGATAATAAGCTTGATCAATCCATGATGAAAGATGGACTGTGAAGTGTGGTAATGATGCTCTTTGATCCTGCTTGACATTTACTGCAAACTCTTTAACATGAAGAAAGGGAGATTCATCCTTGATTCACCAGCAAGGTGCTGAAGGAACCTGAAATGATACTTGAAGACAAAAGCATACCTCCCTTCAAAAGTAATGTAGCTTTGTAGAACCTTGATGGGCTCTACCCATTCAACTCTGAAATTCTGGATAAGCACTCCCTTGCTCCAGTCTGGAACAATGCCAGGCAAAAGATACCTTTGGGAATTGAAGGTAAATGGCACCTTTTTGAACCAAAGCTCTCCTTCATTCCTAACCCCTATTGCTTCAGCCACCAACTCTACAGTTAATTTGAATTTCAAAGTATCAAATGATACTGTATCTTGGTTATAACATTGAGCAAATTTATGAGAAACTTCGGTATTATATCCATCAATCCTTTTAAATAAATCCAACCATCTAGAATTCTGAAAGAGTTGAGCACAACCTGGAAAATTGTTTATCCAATTCAGTTCAGTGTGCTCAGCCCTGTTGGTCTTACCACTCCTCTTCATCTACTTTCCCAAGGCTTGATGATGTTTCTGTGTGATTTTAAGACCCTGTTAATGACCTAACAACCTTTTTTCCTCAAGCTTTCATAATTTTGACAGTCAGTTCTCCTTTGGATTCTCCCTGGATGTTTTTATTTAATGTTTTAACAGTCAGTTCTATTATCAATGCAGGGAATGTTTTGTACCCAGCTTGGGTAATTTAGGTCGAACAGAGCACTAATAATCTTCAACTGAATTGCTGCTGAACTTTAATAACATCCAAGATGTTCATTTAGACCTTTTAGACTTCTCTCTCACCATTGGGAGTTTGTTCAATACATGATTTTATGTTTTCTTTAATCAATTTAACATTATAAGCCTTAATAGAAAAACCCCCAATTTAGCAGGGCATGACCAAGTTTACGCAGAATACCTCACTCCCGGCTTGCTGCAGGTGTTTAAAATTGATCCTTGGACTATCTGAATGTCGAATTTAACGTACCAGGTGTCTTCAAGTCTTCAGCTTGCTTCCAACTGTCGTGCTGAGGAAGCCCTAAATTCCTTCTTTAACTGCAAATTTCGGATTCTTAGCAATTTGTCTTCATTCCACTTCTCCACCAGCTTCGTAATGCCTATGTGGAGAAATTATTTCCCGTCAATCTCGCCTCGTTCAACTGTCTATCATAATTCGCCAAGCCCTAACTTCTGACTGCCACGATCTCCTACACGTCATAGCCAACACCTTTTTTCATGATTATCTTTGATGAAACACGTATCAAACCTGTCTACACATGCGATTAGTCATCCAGGAGCGAAATCATTGGAGAATTTGGCGTAAAAACTGACAAATTTTGCACCCACGATATTCTTGCAGTGCGCCAGTGTAAAATTTTAACCATTGCGCTACAAGAATGCTAAAAAATCAAATTCGGTGCTTTTTGACCATTAATTCAACTTTAAATAAGGTTTATATGGTAAACCTTGATCTTAGTGTTTATTTGTGAAACCTTTAATCAACATATATCCTATAGAACCCTTCAGAACACAAGAAAAACAAAAAATGATGGAAACCTAATGGCATAAACCCAAAAAATGCACTCTAAACAAAATTTCCTAGAAGTAAGCAAATGAGCAAGCTTAAAACAAAAATCAAAAGCAAAATATAAGACTGAAGAAAACAAATTCATGACTTAACAAAGTCTAACAAGAGATTGAAGATAACTCCATATGACGTGACATTTATACAAGGGGGTTAGCAAATAAGAAGGAATAATATGAGGTTCTCTGGTTCAAATCATTAACAAAGCTCACAAAGCTAACAACTTGCAGCATGGGTGTCAAAATGGAAAAAAGGTTTTGACTAGGGTATCCCATGTGGGGTAAGTGTTATCCATCGAAGAATAATGGTGATTGAAGGGCATGGGGATTAATGTCGCATTCCATGGAAAAAGGGGTCCTACAGTGTACAATGCAGTAAGATATAAATGCAATGCACAAAAGTAACAATGACCTAATATATATGCCAGAGAAAAATATGTGATGCTTTTCAACCATGAGTGTGAATAATACCTTATAAAAGCACTTTACAAGCTTGACCTAGTCACAAAAACCAATTAGTATTAGTCATCATAAAGGAATGTGACATAAAAATTTATTAAACTATAGACAATAGGGTAAAAATTTGAAAACAAATCACCACAAATAGTCAAATAGTAAAAAACGCTAATTCATTTGTAAAATTACCATAGAAAAGAGTAAAAAAATACTAATCTTCAAGCATCGATTGCAAACAAACGGGTGGACTATTTTCAAATCCACAAGTTACAAGTACTTCTCCTCTCCCTACTCTTTATTTTGCACTTATTTTTATTGATTTTTGATGGATTTTGGGGTTTTTAATCTACATTTAAAATTGATAAGGTGAACATGTTGGTGGAAGACCTCTACACTAGTGTCTANAATCTTTATTTTGCACTTATTTTTATTGATTTTTGATGGATTTTGGGGTTTTTAATCTACATTTAAAATTGATAAGGTGAACATGTTGGTGGAAGACCTCTACACTAGTGTCTATGCAAAAAAAATGCTAGTGCAGCATTTTTCACCTGTGTGTGGAATGTTACTTGTAAAGAAATGCATATGCATGTGGCACAGTTTAAATTTTGAAACGTAATGTTGATAAAAAATAACCACTCTTTTGCATATATGCCAGTTGTGTGGAGAGAAAGGGAACGAGAAGATATGGATAGGGAAGCTATGAGAGATCCTTTATCCCTCAATGCATTACACAGGTGTGGTTTGCTAAAAAAATCCCAAAGCTCCAATATGCAAACTCAAGTGAGGCTCCTACTATACTTTAATACAATGTTGGGATCTTGAACAAGGCGTATTCAGCCTCCAAGGTGAAGTACTAGAAATCACAGTAGAGGATATCTATTTCATTACAGGATTATCATGCTATGGAGTGGTTGTGAACCTAAAACGTTCAGTCCATGGTATTGGGGCTCTTACAGTTCAGGATTACATCAACACTTGTAGAGTTCCAGGGACAGAAAAATTTGGGAGCCAAATCGCAATAGGACATGTTGTGAGCTTTCCATTAAAGGTTATTGTCACCACCATCACATGAGTGGAAGGTGTGGTAGCACTACATATAGCCACCCACAACTACATGCATTTGGATGTTGAGTGTCTCTAGAACGCCAACTTATAGAATGCAAGATAGGTAAAAAGAAGAAATTTGGCTATGGGAGAATCTTCACTACATTGCTTTTTGAGAGGGCCCCATGTTTGAGCACTAGAGTGACCCTCTCACTTGCCAATCCTCATGGGTCAAGACTATTCAGATGGATTGAAGTCGTTCTAATTCAAGGAAGTAGTGACATGAGGGCCATGTTTGATGATGACTTCAACTCATGGTGGATCCTACAGGTCCCTTCTATTGAGTAGTTTCCTTATGTGGGACTAGACTTCCACGGAGATACGAAACTTATGCTCCCTCCCAGAGAATCTTGGGGAGATATTGTTCTGTTTTTGTTTTTGTAATATTAATTTTTTATGATTTTGGTTGTAAATATGTACATAGATATGTATTTTTTTGAATCTAGGTCTAATAAAAAAGTTGGATGCAGATATCATACCAATGCAGTCGAATAGTCACTCTTGGGCATTTGCACGACTAATTACAACAAGATGAGCTTACACCATGCTCATAACTTTAAAGGGAAAGATGACTTGCCTTGCTCATGATGTACCTACTCTTCAGATGGATCAGATCTCGATAGAGATGCAGGAGCATGTAGTAGGGGTGCCCCTTGCATGGCTTAGGTTTCTCAGAAAATTAGTTGGATGTGTGATTTGTTATAGATAGGTAGTGGTAGGGACTACTGAAGCTCTAGTCTCTCCATAGGGATATTTGCATCATACATGACTATGATCCCAGTTTTGTATTTTGACATGTACTATTGACTAGATATACAAAATCATACTTGTTTTTATAGTTTGGGCCTATTTATATATACATATGGTGGTTTATATTTACATGTTTCATTTATGTATGTCTGGTTATTTACTTATGGTGTATGGTATAAATTCCAATTGAGAATATAGTTTACATAAACATCAGTTATTTGATTTTGGTTCCTTGAAATAGGATTCTATGTAATGAATTCAAAATGTCTTTCAGGTAATCTTATTTTTTTTAATTGACGAAGCAAAGAAGAATCTCTCACTTGGTAATCACAATTAAGCTAAAACATGACTAAATTAGAACCGAGTCTAACCTCAATACATGAAGTTTCATGGAATGCAGTATCTCTTAGCAGCTCAATGACAACACTATACTCAGTCTATTTTATTAGTAAAAGGGCCCAAACAAACACCTCCTATGGAAACTAGCTGACCTGTTGATGAATAGATGAGCCAAGTGATTGAAGCAAGATTAATAGTGTGATAGCTAACGCCATAGACAAATCCTACAAAGACTCGGTTTATATCTGAAACAAAACCAACACTACATGAGAAATACAAAAAAGGGGAAAACTCTACAACATTGTACAATTATATACAAGAAAAAACATCTAACCTCAATGTAATACTTTTCAAGTAGGGCCCATTTCTAGGCTCTGGAATATTATTCCCATCATAATCAACCAACTCATAAGCACCTTTATTCAAAACTTTGGAAACAACAAAAGGTCTGAGACACGTGGATTTGAACTTACCAGCCCCTAAAGGTTCTTTGTCCTAGTCATAGACCAAAACAAGTTCTCCTTCAGGAAAGACCCTAGATCGAACAGACTTGTCATAACGATTTTTGACTCGTCTCTTATGTGCTTCCTTTGCATTAATCGCATCTCAGCAATGTTCATCCAAACGCTTTAAATGAAGCAAACGTTCTTCCAAAGTAGATGTTTCAAGAAAGAGTTGTACAAAAACCTTTAAGGACAGGATTTTTCATTCAATCGGTGTGACTTCTTCCACTCTATGAACAATTTGGAATGGAGAGAAACTTGTATAAATATTAACAATTGTTTGTTATGCCCAAAGAGCTGGATATAACATGATATGACAATTTGACATACCAGCATTTATCATACGTTGGAGAATGGTTTTCAAAGTTTTATTCACTGCTTCTACTTTTCCATGCCCCTATGGATAATAAGAATATGAATGCTCATGTTAAACCCAAGCATAGTAGCCAATTCAATTATTGAGTTATTCTGAAAGTGACTACCATGGTCAGTGACAATCTCCTTCCGGATACTGAATCGAGAAACGATTATATTGATGTAATAACCCAGCTGTTAAGCCCTGGACTTGTGATCCTTCATGTGACTTATGTTATTTTTCATTGTGGAGTTATGCTCCTTTGCATGATTAATGTGATTAAGGACTTCTAATTATTGTTTGATAATGTGAATTTGGACTTTGGCACTATTATTAATGTTAATGTTATTACTACCATCTTTGCTATCTTTGAATGTTGTTACTATTGATTAAATAAACAACTCGCTCAGAAAAGGAAACTAAAAGAGTATGGAGGACCATGGATTCCACAAAGTGAGTGGGAATGAGGACATTTCTAGGACCTTATAGCTTGTTTTTGGATTAATTTTGTCCATTCCAATTCATATTTTCACCTTGGTGACATTAATAATGTTGGTCACCCAAGCCTTGTACAATGGACCCTATTCTCAATATTTATGAACTATGGAGTTAACATTGCATATTTTCCATACCTTAGTGGGCCCCTCTTGCCTAAGGATCCCTCCTTAGGAATATATTCCCTCACATTTATGTGTTTTTGATCATTTATGATCCCTTTTCCTAGTTTTTAGGGGTTGTAAGCTATTTTCTAGATTCCACTCTTACACTGTGCATTGATGATACTATTTTTGTGCTTCTGTGATATTTATGAACCTATTGGATTCCCTATCTCACATATTTCACCATCCTTGGTGTTTTTAACCCCCTTTATGCATAGTGTGCCTCCATGTGCTCTTCATGGCTCCACTCCTTAGATTTGGTAACTCCTCCTCATGGTGCTAATTCCAAAAATGAAATATTTTCACTAAGTCACCACTCCACTAATTCAATTTAAGTCTCCATGATGAAGCTTAAACATTACCTATCTCTAATTTGAGTTGATCCCTTTGGGTTAGAGTTGACTCCTTATGCTATAAATTCATATGCCCTCTCCTTGTTGAAGTTAACCTTGATATTTGGACCTTGATATTTGGATGAATGCCATATAATATGGAATTGAGTTTCAATGCATGCTACCTTCTTTCTATTATTCTTCTTCTTAATCAGAAATTGTAATTTTGGCTCTATTGTATTGAAAGGGGCACAACCATATGATTTGGTTCACCCATATATGCTCATTTTTGTGTTGCGATACATGTTACATTGCATCTGGGACAGTGTTTCCAGTGAAAACACCTTTTGTTTCATTGAAAAAGATTTCAGGATGACCAAGATACGTTTGTTTTGGCCCAAAGTTTTATGGTGCCAAGATGAGCACACTTTTCATTTGATTGTAAATGTTTTGTTTACATATTTGTTCTTAGTTGCAAATCTAAGGGTTAGTGATGTATTCTATAATTAAAAGTAATCGGTGGTTGGAGTGTGGAAACCATACAATCTAAGTTTTATTAGTAAGAGATGGCTGTAGGGGAGAGTCATCAAGAGCTGATTCTGACAGTTATAGTTGCAATTGATGTTCTTTCTTTGCTATGGTTTTAGTGTGGTTGTAGATTGCATCCTATGGATGTTCCATGATATGTGGTTTTCGTTAATTTTTATCCTCACTAACATCACACACATAACAACACCAACAATTAGATTAATTTGCAATAATCAATGACACCAATATTTGATTATTTATAAACTGTGCTATGAAACAAACAAAAGGTACATAAATTAGTCATTCACACCAAAGATAATTTTTATAATGTATTATTCATGTTCTTGTTGCAATTACGACTCTTACCTCGCACTTTAGAAATTATTAATTAAGTGTTGCAATTAATTATTTAATTAAGTGTTATAATTAAATAATTAAGTGTCGCAACTTTAGTTATAATTCAATCTCTATAGTTAAAAGTTTTAGTTATTTTGGTGAATGGTTAGTCAGCTTAATAGTAATTTCTCTATATCCATCGTTCTCAAACTTAAGTTAGTCTTAACTTTATCACCTTTGGCCTTATCTCAAGGGTCGGGGACATTACAAGTGGTATAAGAGTTGAAGGTTTCAACATTGTGGTTGTTGGGCCTTCTGCGAAGTTTCAAGTCACTTTGTAAACATGCATTTACATTAGATAACTTGGATCCACACACCTTAAAATAGTTTCACATGTGAGTTGTTTAATTAAACTTTTGTTATACCAAAATCCTGTCACCATCATGTGATAAGACCTTTGACATACCTACTTGCCCTGAATCCCAGCTTCTGGAGTGAAGACTAAATAGTTTTTTAATAGTCTATCATACAAATTCCCAGCACCACTCATGCCCCTTTATCCAGGAGTGGTACCCCTATTCGCACCGCTTTTCATTGGTTGTCCACAAGCGGTGCCACTACCCGTCACCCTTGGTCCAT
Organism: Pseudotsuga menziesii; assembly: GCA_001517045.1. NCBI lineage: Eukaryota > Viridiplantae > Streptophyta > Pinopsida > Pinales > Pinaceae > Pseudotsuga > Pseudotsuga menziesii. Next base: position 285,725 of record LPNX010928028.1, read on the forward strand.
AGGCGGTTATTACCAGAACCACTCTGTCATAGAAGGAGAAGCGTGGTACCCTGGGTAAAAAGGGAAAAAGAGAAGCTTCTCGATACTTCTAGATGATAAGCCTCGAGATGTCTCTTATCCCTACTATTGTGGGTTAGTTGAGCTCGAGATCCCTCATCCTAGGATCTTAGAGGCCACCTCACCCACTCATTTATCAACCATCTCTATCCATCTATCCCTATAAATATGAGCTCATAGCCATGGTTGACGGGGGAACATTGAAGGTATTGTTATGCTATTGGACTAATTCTTGGCCCAAGACCATTTGGAGAGAGCATAGAGAGCTAGAGTCGGAGCTTTTGGGGATGAAGAGTTGGTTTCATGGAGATGCATGTCAACACTAAGGCTTGGTTGTAAACTTCTTCATATTTCTAATGCAAGCTGATTTTCTGTCCCATATATATTGTTGATGTTTGATTTCAGATATATATTGCTAGATTCCTTAGTCACTAGCATAGATTAGTAGATCATATTCTGGTTGCTTTGATCTGTTTCGTGTTGAACTCTTTTGCAGGTACACAGGTGAACTATCAAAGCCTTGCATTCTAGATATCTACAGTGTCTAGGGAGAGTTATCAACCTCTGTGATCTATTTGTTCTAGATCTGAACCATTCAGACCAGTGGAACACCTTGTTGTCCGTAGGAAGTGAAATATTCCAAGCAACAAATCTGGCGACTCCGCTGGGGAGTAGTTGTATTCAGTTATTCTGACCGTCCTCAGTCTGCAACTCTTGTCCGAATCCAGGCTCCGTTTTCTTCAACTCTTTACAGCCAGATCTACTTTCTGATTTGTATTATTTGGGTTTGAAATTTCCAAATCTGTTCAGATCTGATTTATTTTGGTTTTTTATGCTCTGTTACCATATTCAATTCAACAGTATTCACCTTGATCTAGTATTTTTGATCTGATATATTGTTCTCTTTCTTGTTTTCTCCATCTACAGGGAACCGCGACAATGCTTTGTACGAGGTGCAGTGCCACTGCCTGAACACAGTGGACACTAAGCGGTGCCATCGCTTGTATCCAGTTAGCGAAGAGTGGTGCTGCTTTGGAAACACTCTTACAACACCTACAAAGCACGGTACCAGGTAGGCATTAGTCCAAAACTCTTTTTCCTAATTTTTCTTTGAAAATTTTGGAATTTTCATTGCTTTCAGTTCTGTTATCAGGCTTGTGTTATTAAATCTGATGTGTGTGGCTTGCTATTTTGATGGTTTAATATTGATTTTGAGTGGAATTTTAAAAACTTGTTTAGTCTTTTTTATTGTTCTTCCGCTTCTTGCTTGTTGGTTGTGTTTAAAGAAGGATTTCTTGTTTTCTGAAAGTTAGGGTGCTCATTGAACTCTCTTTTCGCTGCATATACTGAAAGAAGAACACTAGATTAGCTTCTAGATTTCATTTCTTGCTTGCATAGTAAACTTCTTTTTCTTCCCTTCAAAAAAGAGAAGTTTTGCTTGAGATTAGGACATCATATTTGAGCGTTGGATTTGGGTTTTCTGATTGGATTCATAAGCTTTCAGGACCTTTATGATCTTTTGTCTCTCATGCATATAGGACTATCTTAATCAAAATAAAAATAAAAAATGGTAGGTTTAAGTTAGATTTGCTTATGTTTTTAAGAAACTTGAAAAGTTAGAGTGCATTGGCATATAGGTGTGCTTGGTGTTGTTCTTTTAGGAAAAGAGATTCTC
>LPNX010928028.1:287513-316570 GCA_001517045.1 Pseudotsuga menziesii
TAGAAGTCTTTGCTTGTATTTGATTTGATGTTCATGACTGTTGATTGGAATGATTTTTTGTTTTGAAACAAACAGAAAAAACACTCTCTTCCCTCCCGTAAGTAGGCATATTGAATGGTAAAGTGAACATTTGCACAAGCATACTGCATGGTTTTACTTTTTTGTCAGAACATCATGCATTCACCTAACCGTACAAGTTAAAATCAATGGTAGCTGTAGGTTAAAATTTATGTAGTAACTTGAGTGATAGGTTAGAGACGTGTTTGGGCGTTGTAAAGTGTAGGAGCTGTCGTTATTTGTTAGCATTACATTCTGGGACTCACGCAGTTCTTCCACGTACCGTTTGTATATCGAACGACCTTTCACGTACCCTTGAGGTATATAGAAAGGTACTTCACGTAGTTGATTGTATATTAGAAGGTCCCTTGTGTACGGTTATGCATTAGACAACACTACTACCGATTCGAGCTCCCACGTACCTTGAGTATATCGGGAGACCCCACTAGGGTACCTTATCTATCTGAGAAAATCCCTTTGGCCGTCTTGTTTGGATCCATACACCGAAAATAGCATTTGGGGAGATTACTACGCACGTACCCTCGAGGTATATCATGAGTGGCACCTGCTTGACAATCCTAGTGAGAGACCTGACTTTTGAACTTCTACTGTCATTTTCAATCTACTTGTTTTGACCTATAGTTTGAGTAGGGAAGTCCTTTGGTGTGTTTTTTCTAGATTTTCAAACCCTAGGCTAGATAGTAACTATACACACTAGCTGAGTTAAGACAGTCCAAGAGAGTATGGGGCTTGCCACCTGATTTTACTTATGTTTCAGAAGGAAATCCAATGGAAGCTATCGACCAAGGAGATGCTACCACCTCCCAAGTGGGAGATCATGTGGTGGTGGAAAGTGGAGTACCATATTCTTCACACTCGCCTCCCTTGGTCCAACAGCCTTCCGGTGAGGATTTATCGCTCCATCCTCCCGTGGAAGATCATGTTGATGATACCTGTCCATATTTTGGTCCTAATGCTTCTTTTTGGGAGACGCCTATCAGACAAGACATTACCTCATTTGGCACTCGTGTAAGTTCTCCTAAAAGTGAAGAAGAATGTAGGAAATACCGTGCTGCTATCCTCTGTGCATAGGAGGTAGAAAAACATATTGACAACCTATTAGGCCCTTCACCAGTTCGTTCCACATTCCTTCCTGTGGGATATCGTTCACTAGCCGATTCTATGAGACACATCGAACCAATTATAGATCATCCATTAACAACCCACAGCCCAGGTCAAATTTCCACCCCTCTCACCTCTTATGTTATGTCTGATCCAAATCTGCCCAGATATTTTGCATCTGGGGCCCAACCTTTAATTCCTCTGTCTTTAGAACCTTTGAATGCTGGGGGGAAACCCCCGGCACAACCTACGTTATCAGATCCCAGAGTTGTACCTATTCAAGGGCAGACCTCTAACATAGAAACATCTACAACTTTTTTCCCTCCCACCCACACTAATGTGGTAAATCCCCCATCTAGTTCAGGTCAGCCCTTAGGGGCACAACCTATTGCCATTCAGTCTTCTAGTGGTTATGGTTATCAAATACCTATAGGTAATCATCCATCTAATCCTATTGGAATTCCATTCCCTAGAAATATTTTTACACCATGGGGGCAACCCAACTGGTCTTACATGCCAGCCATGGGAGGGATACCTATACATACTGCGAGAGGTGCAGGAGGACCGCCTTATGGAGGTCCTCCCCTTGGGGGACCTAATGGTCCTGGAGGGCCTAGCAGTCCTCCTTATGGTCCTGGTGGTCCTGGTGGTCCTGGAGGACCTGGTGGCTTTCCTCCTTATGGCTCGGGAGGGTCGGTTGGCCCTCCGCCTAGTGGTTTCGATGGCTCTGGAGGTTTTCCACCTCCTGGAGGTCCCGGAGGGTCTGGTGGTCCACCTCCTGGTGGTCCTGGTGGTCCTAGTGGTCCCAGTGGTCCTGGCAGTCCCGGTGGCTTTGGTGGTCCTCCTCTTGGAGGCCCTAGTGGTCCTAGCGGTCCTAATTCCAGAAATCAACCCCTCATGGGCGGATTTCTCGGTAGTTCTTCCTCATAGCAACCTGTTATTCAGTCAACCTATGGCCCTACTGGTAATTTCATGCCATATCAATATTACCAGTATGTGCAACCCAATAGACAGTTACCTTTACTTGCAACTTTGGACTTGCCTGATTTGTCCAAGTTGATTAATCATCCCATTTGACACAATCCCTCATGGCCTCCCATTCCGGTAAAGTTACCATCGGACATTCCAAAATTCGATGGGAAGCAGGGTGAAGATCCACGGAACCATGTTATGACTGTTCATTTGTGGTGTTCCTCGAACTCCCTCCTGGATGATTCTGTCTGGTTACAACTCTTTTAGCGAACTTTGACCGGTACGACCATGAAGTGGTATATTGAACTCCCACAACACCCATCTGTGGATTTTGGCTCGTTGGAAACCGTATTTCTTACGCACTTTCAGCTCCCTATTCGTTATGAAACATGCACTGATCTTTTAACTTCTCTGCAACAGAACACGTCCACCCACATTTCTGACCATATTCATGAGTGGAGAAGGTGGAGAAGACTTATTAAGGCCCCTATTCTGGATCAGTTGTTAGATGATTGGTTCACTAAGTCCTTGTTTCCTACTATTGCCCGAGATGTGGCCATGGGTGGTGCCGTTACCGAAGAGCAAGCTATTAGTTGGGCTCAATACCTAGACTTGGTCTATTCCTAGTCTGGGACTCTTTATGACCTGATTCCTCAAGCTCCTCGCCCCAGCACTGACCCTGCCAAGCCATCAGCAGAAGTACCTATTGATGGGATTGTTGGTTCAATCCAGTCCCGATCCATAGTGAAACCTGCCAAGCAAACCCAAATTGCTGCTCCTTCGACTCCCAAGGTTTTTGCCGAGGTCAATTCTATTCAAAGTACTCAAACCTCGGGTAATAAAAAGAAAGGTAAAAATCGAAATAAAAAACCTGGAAACCAGAAGGAGACCCCACAATCAACCCATAATGACACCAACATAAGGAAAAGGAAGGCTAAATACCCTTGTCTATTATCTGGTGGTGACCACTTCTCCAAGGAGTGTCCCCATCGGGACGAAATCTCCCAGTTTTTGAAGTCTAATCCTGTACCTGCAGTACTTACGAATCCCTTTCCCTCTCAACAACAGCTAGTAAACCACATGTCGAACCAGGGTAACTCTAGTTCATCAGAGGAAATTTGTATTATGTCCTTAGATACCATCCATCTGCAAACTCGAAGCTAGAATTATGATAAACCCGTAGATAAGCAAGAAGATAAATATTCTTTAGGGAAATCCCCCTCCACTAGTTCTCTGAAATCCTCGTCTACTGTTCCCTTGTCTATCGAGAAGCCTACTCTCGACAGTATCTTGCGCCCACCAAAGAGTACTCTTTGAAAGGCTGTCTTTAATCCCAATGCTTGAGCCGCCCAATTCTATAATGTGGTTGAGGACCTCGCTCAGGCACCTTATGCGATGTCTACCCTAGAAGTACTCCAGAGTTGCCCTACACAGCACAAGAAATTGTTGACTACATTAGGAGCTGTAGACCTAGATAACACTAACTTGATTCACTTCAATATTGAGAACTATAAACCTAGATTACCGCATAAACTTGCTTTTCTGATCATTACAAAAGTAGTGGGAAAGAAGGTCTTCCAAATGGTACTAGATGAAGGAGCTTCGACCTCAGTGTTATCTCTGACTTGTTGGAAATCTCTTGGCTCTCCCGAGCTTGTTACATCACCTACAACCCTTAAAGCCTTTGATGGACGGGGATTCCAACCCCATGGCCTCATATCATCCCTTGCTGTCGAGCTGGGGGGCAAAACCGTTTCCATCCAAGTAGAAGTGGTAGATGCCCCTCTAGATTATAACCTCCTTTTAGGAAGGAATTGGTTCTATGCCATAAACGTTGTTGCTTCAATAGTATTTTCAACGGTCCAATTCCCACATCTCAAGAGAATTGTTACCATTGACCAGCTCAATTTATGTACGTCAGATGTTACTACCTCCATGGCTAATAACATCCCCATGTTAGGTTAGTCCCCTCCTCCTTACCAGTCAATTAGGGTAGGTATGCTGAAGGATTCATCCCTTATGGGGATTTTTCCCTCTACTCCTCCTAGCACGGATACCACGACAGTCCATATGATCGCCTCATCTGATATTGATCCCCCAGGCACAAATGCTGTTGAGTCCACCTCGTTGAGTCTGCACGAAGCTATGTATGACACCATTCAAACTTGCTTCGATGATCACACTAATGACATTCATTTAGTGGCTTCGGATCCTTACCATTTACCATACTGGTTAGCACCTTCTCTTCTGGTTCTAGACTATCTCTCTGAGACTTTTCCTTCCGACGAGTCCATCATAGAGATCATGAACACAGATGAGCCCACTTGGGAGGATCAGCATAATAGATCCATGTTCCTCCCCAATACCAGTTCGGGCAGCCATGATTTTGCATCCTTGTTTTCTACTGATATTGTCAACGTTCCGCAAAGTCCTATATTGTTGCAAGATACAGATCCTGAAGGAAACATTTGCAACATTACTCAGACGAACCCAATTGACGTATCAGCCAAGCCTGATGTTATTGAGCACGTTCATGTTGGGCAGAACTGCTCCATAGATGAATCTCAAGCATATAAGGCACTTTTTAATGAATTCCATGATGTTTTTTCCTGGTCCTATGAAGAGATGCTTGGGATCAACCCTTCCATTGTGGTCCACGAGATTAAAACTTATCCCATGACTAAACCTGTCAGGCAAAAACTTAGGCAAGTCCATCCTAGGAAGGCCGCAGCTATTAAAGCTGAGATTGAGAAACTTCTGAAAGCTGATTTTATTTATCTTGTACCTCTGATGAAATGGGTATCGAACATTGTCCCTGTCAATAAAAAATAGGGCACCATTAGAGTCTGTATCGACTTTAGGGATTTAAATAAAGCTTGTCCCAAAGACAACTTTCCTACCCCGCACATCGATCAGATTATCGACAACTATGTTGGAAGTGTCATCTTTTCATTCATGGATGGCTTTTTTGGCTACAATCAGATTGAGATATTACCCGCCGATCAGCATAAGACAACATTCATTTTCCCATAAGGAACCTTTGCATATAAGAAGTTACCTTTCGTCTTGAAAAACATTGGTGCCACCTTCCAGCATGCGATGTCCTATGAGTTTCACGACATTAAACATATTGTTGAACCGTACCTTGACGACCTCCCTGCTCATTCACAACGACGGGAGGACAATCCTAGTCATCTTAGAGACATATTCCTGAGATGTTGTCATTATAATATACGGCTCAATCTGCATAAATGTGTTTTTTGCATTGAGACGAGACGTCTGCTTGGCTTTGTGGTATCCAAAGATGGAATCCAGATCGATCCTTTGAAGATTTCCGCCATCGTTAATCTACCAACCCCAACCAACATCTTTGAACTCCAAATTTTGCAGGGGAAGGAAAACTTTCTCTGCCGTTTCATGTGCAATTTCACCGAGAAAACACACGGTTATATGCGTCTCCTCAAGAAGAACACTCCATTCTTCTGGGATGACTAGGCCCAACGTGCCTTTAATAGTCTTAAGCATGCTCTGACTCATTCACCCATGATACACCCCCCAGACTATTCAAAGGATTTTCTCTTGTATATTGCTGCCTCTGCTTCTACCATCACCATGGTTTTAGTATAGGACAATCTCCACGGTCAGGAGCATGTGATTTATTACGCCAGTAAGAATCTCATTGATTCTGAAACCTATTATTCACATGTGGAGAAGCTAGCTTTGGCTACGGTCATTGCTGTGCAAAAATTTAATCACTACATTCTGCTTCGCACTACCACCGTATTGGTAGACCAGAACCCAATGTACTACATTCTAACTCGTCAGGTACTCGGGGTCAAGTACTCCCGTTGGATCGTCATCCTTCAAGAGTTCGATATCAAGTTTTCCAAGGCTACATCAAAGAAATCCTTGGTTTTTGTCGAGCTTATATGTGACCTTCCCTATGCTACTACAGAATCTGAGCCCATCGATTCATTTCCAGATGAATTTATGTTCCTTATTAGCACTACCGATCCTTAGTATGAATATTTGTTGATTTATCTCCAGACCTAGCATTTTCAGCCGCATCTGTCTCGCAATGATCATCATCGCATCCGGCACCATGCGAAGTACTATAATATCTTGCATGATACCTTGTATAGACATGGGATTGATTCCGTTCTCCAGCGATGCCTCACTCATGAGGAGGTTGAACACGTGCTGAATGATTTCCACTCTGGAGCATGTGGCGGTCATTTATCTGGGATGGCTACAACCCAGAAAATCCTTCGCGCTGGCTATTTCTGGCCTTCTGTCTTCAAATACTGTCATGAGGCTGTTAAGAAATGCCCACCATGTCAACATTTTTATCCCAAAAAGCGCACCCATCTTGCTCCGCTGCACCCCGTCATTGTTGTTGGCCCTTTTTCCAAATGGGGGATTGACTTCATGCATTGTAAGCCTACCTCAGTCAGGGGGCATGGTTACATCATCGTAGCCGTGGATTATTTTACAAAATGGGTTGAGGCCATGCCTACATATGTAGAAGATGGTAAGACTTCCGCTCTCTTCTTGTTCAATCATATCATAGCTAGATTTGGAGTTCCGCAGTCCATCATCACTGATCACGGATCTCATTTCCGTAATCACATGGTGGAGGAATCGAGTGCCAAGCTAGGTTTTCGCCATGAAAACTCTACGTCGTATTATCCATAAGCTAATGGTCAGGTAGAGGCCATTAACAAGGTTTTGAAAACTATGCTTCGTCGGATGGTTGGAGATCATAAATCCAATTGGCATATCATTCCTTTTTCCGCTCATTGGGCTTATCAGACTTCCGTGAAAACAACTACTAGTTTCATGCCATTCTAGCTTGTCTATGGACTTGAAGCTGTCTTGCCGATCCAATGTCAGATTCCATATTTACAACTCGCCGTCGAACTTCTCCCAGACACTTTCATAGAGGAAGCAAGATTTGTGTACTTGAATAACCTTGATGAGACTCGTAGAGATGCTGCCTTAGCTAATGAGGCACATAAGAAATGCGTCAAGGCACAGTATGATAAATCCGTCCAGCCTCGTGTTTTCAACGAGGGTGACCTAGTTTTGACTTATGACCAGAGATATGACAAGCTAGGAAAGGGCAAGTTCGAGTCTATGTGGTATGGACCTTTCGTTATTTCCAAGGTGTTAGAGAAAGGAGCCTATGAGTTGGTAGATTATGATGGGATCCCTTTGGGGCAACCTCGCAATGGGTTATACCTGAAAATGTACTATACCTAGGTCTTCTTGGATGGTATCTTGTATATATGTATATTGATTGACTTTCTATGTGTTTTTAGTATTTCAAGATGGTTTTGAGTTTTGGTGTCCGCATCTGTTTATACCATGTTTTCATCATGCAGATGGATTTCTACGGCTTCGCTGATGGTGCTTACTGCCACAATTTGAATCTAGCCTCGGCTGCTTGGGTTCTCTATTCCCCAACTGAATATTTGGTCAGTTCAGGAGCGGTTTGCTTAGGTCCCGCTACTAATAACATTGTCGAGTATGAAGCAGTCATCGGTCTTCTGACTGAAGCTGGCTCCCAGGATGTCTGTGATCTAGTAGTTTTGATGGACTCTCGGCTCTTGGTTTATCATTTAAACCATGTCTACACCATTAGGAACCTAGTGCTCCTCCACCTCTTTCGGAGGGTACGTTTGTTAGAAAGATCATTTAGAACCATTACATACAGGCATATCCCTAGGGAACATAATGTAGTTGCTGATTCATTGGCTAATTACATCCTAGATTAGCATATTTCCCATTCATGATGTTAATCAAACATGATACATTGTAAATAAACATTTAAAGACACATAGAACTTATAGAAAATGCATTCATCCATTTGAAACATGTAAACATCATGTAGAAGTCTGTATATATATATATATACGAAAATTTTACAAAAATAAGTCCCGAGACCTCATTTGAAGCACATAGGCTTTCAGGAACAATCATCATACAAAATCCTAAAGCTATCAGCTTTTAGTATACTTGTCTCATCCACTAGTGGTGCTCGTGATAGCACATCACTGCTCGAGCCACCCTGCGTAGCAGCCTGCTGAATCTGCCTGGTACCCCCGCCATAGATCTCTGATATCTAGTCGGGAGATCATCTATGTCAGCATATGGGATGTCCAGAGTCAACCTCTCAAGGTTCTTCTCTAGCTCCCCGGTGATATCATCACCCTGTGGCACGAAGCGAGCTCCGGCTCGCCTGTTTAATGGAGATGCTCCTCTAGGCCTCGCTGCTCCAACATCTGCATGAGGACAAACAGGTCTCGTCACTTATCATAAAAAACATAAAAACATTTTCCATCCTTAGAGTTTCTTGTTTCTAACCAATGTCTCCCCACTGCCCTCCAAGAGGGAATGGTAGGTCAGGATCACCTGTAAAATCTGTGCCCGCATAGGCATAATCCTCGACCATGAGCATCTAATCCCATAGCCATCTGAAGAATGCATCACCGAACTTCAATCTGCCCCTACCCACTCCTGTGCGAGCCATGATATGGACCCACCTCAGCATGCGGGGGGTCCCGTGCTCTCAGACTTAAAAAATTCACCTGGGGCCTCATCTGGGGGACCCGCTTAAAGAAGAAACAAGCTAAGATGGAACCAAACTCGAACTGCTTCAGCTCTCCCTGCCAACATTTATTCAGTTGATCCTTGAAGATTGGAATCAATGCTTCCACCCAGTTGAACACCATAGGTGCCATTGCCTCTAGGGCATACATCATATGTTCCCTGGAAGCCTGATGTACACCCTGGCTCCCTGCCACCCTCTGCATGGTGAACAGAACAATCTGTAGAGACCTGTCTGTCACTGCCCTAATGGGGATTTTCTTCCCCGATGTACCTGTACCTGGTACGGAGTGTTGATCTATGATCTCTCTAGTGGTAATGTCCCCACCATGAGAACCTGTCAGTGAGATAGGGGCACCCCGTCTCGATAGGCCAGTCAAGAAGTAGATGTCCTCTACCTCCACTGTGAGTATATGTGCCCCCACCTTGAAATAATGTTGTTCTAGATTCCACATTCTCAGTATGTGTTCCAGTAGTCTCTTGTGGGACACCATGCTTGGTGTCCGAAAGAACTTTAGAATCCCATAGTTCTAGAGTGCGGCAATACAAACCGGATCCCTTTTAGCAACGGCATCCTCATCATCATGTGTTCTTTCCTTCCATATCACCATATTTTGGAAGCCTAGACCTGCCAAAAACAACAATGGTATACATCAATATCATCCTTGAGTCACCATAAATCAAAATAATGGGTAAATTTTGCATATATCATTGGTTTAATTTCTCCATGGTCGGCACCGTCTATGCCCCGTTGGAGACAGGCGGTGGCACAGCCTATCCACCTTGTTCTTGGCGTAGTTCTCGGGTGGTACCACCTGTCCACCTCGTTCTTGGCACGGTTCTCGTGTGGTACTGCCTATCCCGCAAGGGGTATCAGCGGTGCCCGCAAATAGGATTTTAGGGCTTTCCAAATATGCCTAAAACCCCATCAAATCCCAAAATAAAAGCTATGAAATGAAAGAAGAAGGTCTTAGCTATTACCTGTAACTGACGAGACTGAAAATGGACGGTGGGAACTCCCGATATCAGTTGTGGAAGATTTGGCTGAAAAATGCTCCAAGTGCTCTATGCTAGAGGTAAATAGTGAAATGTTTGATTTTTTACTATTTACTTGCTTTATATAGACATTTTTTGGGTCTGACTTAGTATAGTTTTGATATTACATCATGTTCTAGTCAAAATCTATTTGTCTTAATCCTGTGATGTTGATTTTGGATGCATTTAACACTTGTTTATGAGTCGTCTGTAGGTTGACTTTAGTGAAATCTTTGGAAAGTTTGTTTATGACTTTTTTTTACTTTCACAAAATAGAAAATGTCATTGAGCATTTATTATGACACTTTGTCACACTCGTTAAAATCTAGTATCAAAGTTTCGAGTCCAGTTCATGTTTCTTTCCGGGCTCATAAAACATGACATTGTGTAAAGAAGCATCATGGAGTCTTCTTTTCACATCTTCTTTCAGACTCCTTAAACATGAAAAGATAGTTGAGTCCGTTTCTGAATCTTTCCAGGCTCGTAAAAAGTGACATTGTGTAAAGAAACCTCATGGAGTTCTCTTTAAACCCTTTTAAGACTCCCTAAATATGAAAAGATTGTTGAGCGATCTTGTCTTCTTCATGCTCGTTAAAGTATTTGAATAGTCATCTATCCGACGGTAGGTTATCTCTTTCTCGGTTCGGACAGTACTATTTATGAGAAAGGAACACTCCAGCCAATCATGACTGGAAGAGTTCTCTTAGGTATGATTTTATACTTTTTTGGGCCTTAGAGACTAAATCATACGAAAAAGGACCCCCATGGAGTCTTCTTCCGTATTCATTCGGACTCTCTAAACATGAATGATACCGAGTTTTCTTTCAATGGACTCGTTGAATTAAACATTGAGAGGCCTGTTTTGGGAACGAACCCATCCTCTCTCAGGTTCGTAAAACATATGGGACTGGACTTGTCTTCTGACAAGCTATATCGAGTGTTTATTACCCTCTTTGAACTCGTAAAACCGAAAAGAGGCACTCATCGAGCATGATGGGGGAAATGGGAAAGGGAATCATTTTGCAAATAATGGCAGTTGTTTGTCATTACCTTTGAACATGGCACTTGTCTGCACAATCATGTCAGTCAATTGGGTATTCAGCTGATCTCTGTGACGATCCACTTTCATGAGTCATGTCAATCCTTTGATTCTTTCAAAATAATGCATTGTCCACTATCGCATTGTGTATCTGTCCTGTTTAGTCATGCTGCCAAGTCATTTTGTTGTGCTGCCCAATGTTCAAAGGGAATCTAAAGAAATCTTACCTCTGCAGTATACACAGCCTTTGTTTCAATATCTTTGAGTCAGTCATATGGTTACTATGTTCACATCATTCCAGAACTATGTTCCAAGCTTCGTGTCGTCGATGTGGGACTCATCATGGCCCTCCTTCGATGAGACTATTCCTGTCGACATTAGCTCATCATCCAAGAAATAGTCTTAGAAACAATATTTAGTACCTTGAGATCTATATGCCTTAATGGCAGATTCTCTCGCTCTTGACATAGGTTAACATAATTGACCTTTGATCGATAGAATCGACTGGGTGTTCGACATCGGGACATCTATTCGCACTCATTAGATTGTACTAGAGTACCTTGGGAATCATTGACATTAATGGTAATCTCCCTCGCACTTGTTAACGGTTCACATCATTGCCTGGTAATCAAGTGGTTTCTACCATGTTCAACTTTAGATCATTGTAATCACATGGATGGAATCATACTTTGTGGAAGATGAGACGAAGACCCTGGGTATTTGTTAAAAGCGCTCATTGCTTTTTCCCTAGGTTGCGATGGAGTTTTGTATATCTAGCACGGATCCACATTTGTATGGTCGTGGCTATTCTCAAATTTGCATCTGTATGAGATAGATCTACGTTGTATGTCTGGTAACTATGTCCAAGTTTGAGTCCTCTATCACATGGATCTACGATGTATTCTAGTAGCCATGCTTGTTTATTCCACTCATGGATCTGCCTTGTATTGGTCTGCAGCTATGAGTTTGGTTACTTGCGTCTATGAGTCAACATACTGATGTACTACAGATGCCTACTTGACTGCATGCTCTGATTGAGCCAACATTTTCGTCTCCTGGCAACGACTTGTTCTCAAAGCTCTCATTTATCGTATCACTCTAAGACTCATGCTTTGGGGGGCATCTTGTTATACAAAAATCCTGTCACCATCATGTGATAAGACCTTTGACATACCTACTTGCCCTGAATCCCAGCTTCTGGAATGAAGACTAAATAGTTTTTTATCAGTCTGGCATACAAATTCCTAGCACCGCTCATGCCCCTTTATCTAGGAGCAGTACCCCTGTTCACATCGCTTTTCATCGGTTGTCCACAAGCGGTGCCACCACCTGTCACCCTTGGTCCATAGGCGATTATTACCAGAACCGCTCTGTCATAGAAGGAGAAGCGCGGTACCCTGGGTAAAAAGGGAAAAATAGAAGCTTCTCGAGACTTCTAGATGATAAGCCTTGAGATATCTCTTATCCCTACTATTGTGGGTTAGTTGAGCTCAAGATCCCTCATCCTAGGATCTTAGAGGCCACCTCACCCACTCATTTCTCAACCATCTCTATCCATCTAGCCCTATAAATATGAGCTCATAGCCATGGTTCAGGGGGGAACATTGAAGGTATTGTTATGTTGTTTGACTGATTCTTGGCCCAAGACCATTTGGAGAGAGCATAGAGAGCTAGAGTCGGAGTTTTTGGGGATGAAGAGCTGGTTTCATGGAGATGCATGTCAACACTAAGGCTTGGTTGTAAACTTCTTCATATTTCTAATGCAATCTGATTTTTTGTCCCATATATATTGTTGATGTTTGACTTCAGATATATATTGCTAGATTCCTTAGTCACTAGAATATATTAGTAGATCATATTCTGGTTGCTTTGATCTATTTCATGTTGAAATCTTTTGCAGGTACACAGGTGAACTATCAAAGCCTTGTATTCCAGATATCTACAGTGCCTAGGGAGAGTTATCAACCTCTGTGATCTATTTGTTTTGGATCTGAACCATTTAGACCAGCGAAACACCTTGTTGTCCGCAGGAGGTGAAATATTCCGAGCAACAACTTTCAGCTTGGGATGGCTATGGAGTTGATGCTCGGCTAGTAAGGAGAAATCTTGGAAGGATTTCTATCCCCCTTGTCCAATTAGGTAGATTGTAACTTAGAAAAGTTGGCTAGTTACTTTATAAACCAGTAGAAAAGTAGTTGTAATGTTAATCAACTTATACCAATGTGTAGTTTACTAACATAATGTTTATAATGAACAGATTGTAGTTCCTAGTTATTGATTGAGCAAGCGGTGCGACCACTAAACTGATATTTTAATCAAACCTGTGAAGACTAAATATTCAACAAGTACAAGTTCAGCAGTAGGAAGTCAGAGATTCAAGATGGATATTAAGTAAATATGGAGACCATATAGTCCTAACGAGGAGTTTTTTGAGGGAATACGATCAATTATACATAAGAGGAGCAGTGAATCGTTAATCTTGGAGGATTCGGTGAGGAAGTGTAGAGAGGATAATGAAAGGATAATTCATGTCTAGGAGTAGATTATGAATTATCTAAAATCATTGAATACCATCCAAATATTCGTTGAAAAGAGTCATAAAAGAGGTTATGTTAGGTATAGATCAAGTTCAAGGAGACCTTATCACTTAGAGAGAAAGAATGGGTATGCATCAAGCAGTACAGAGAGTAGTCCTAAAATATATCCAATGAGATACAAGAAGAGGAGGTATGCAAGAGATAAAATAGTAGCATATCTTAGAAGAATCAAGCCCCCAACTTTGGATGGAGAAGTAAAACAAGTAGAAGATGTTGAAGCATGGTTGTTGGGACTCAGGAAATTCTTCCAGTTTCACCAATACACACCTAATATGGAAGCACGGGTATCCATGTACTGTTTGCAAGGAAAGGAATCTATTTGGTGGGATTGGATATTTAAGCTAAAAGACATCGATGAAAACAGAATCTCTTGGAAGAAATTTAAGAAGCACTTCCAAAAGGAATACCACTCTGAGCATTACTATGACAAAAATATGGAAGAGTTCTTCGATCTTAAGTTGGGAAGCATGACTATGGTTTCCTATGAGAATATTTTTTGGAACTTTTGAAGTATGCATACTTCATCAAATATGAGAAGGTAAATATTCAAAGGTTCCTAAGTGGTATTCCTAAATCTTATAGAGATGAAATCTAGTATGATAGACCAAGGAGCATTAAGGATGATATCTGGAAGGAAAAACACTTATATGAACATAATAAGAAAAAGGCCCCATATCAAAAGAATTGGAAGGATATGAAGAAGAAAAAATAAGAGCATAGAAAGAAAGGTTTCTAGCCTTCAAAATTCAGAAGTGGTAATTTTTATCAACAAGGGAAGCCAAGGGAAGAGCCTTCAGGGAAAATATCATCCGTGGAATGTTGGATATGAAATGAAAATCACTTTTCGAGTCAATTCCTGCGTAAGAAGAATAACCTTTACAACATTCAATAGGATTCAACTATTGGATATGTAGGTGGAAGTGTTCAAAGGATCTATGCAGCCCTGGATGGGAGGCAAGCTGGCCACCAATCCCAAATGATTGAGGTAGCAAGTAAAATTGCTAATAAAACCATATCTATTTTGATTGATTCTGGAGATAGAAATAGTTACATTGCACCTAATCTAGTTCGGAAATGTCATTTGAAGAGAAGTAAAATTGAAATACCAAGTCTAATACAGTTAGCTATAGGAGCCAAGAGGAAAATCACATAATTTGTAAAGATGTGTCCTTTAGAAATGAATGGAGTGAAAACCTTTGCATACTTAAACATCATACCCTTGGGGTCATATGATGTATTGATTGCAATGGATTGTTTGGATGCACACCATGCCATATTGGATGGTCATAATAAAACTTATACTTGTTAGGATGAAGTAGGAAACCAAGTGACAGTTGAAGATATACCTAGACCCATATCCCTGAGGCGGGTCTCAGAAATGGGTGATGGTTATATGGAATCCATGTGGAAGAGTAAAAGGAAGGAAAAGAGGTGAAACTATAGGATTGTACATTACTACAAGAGTTTGCAGAAATATTTCAAGAACCGTCAGGAATGCCTCCTAAGAGAGACAATGATTTTTCTATAAACTTAGTTCTAGTAACAATACCTTCATCTAAATCACCTGTTAGAATGAGTACTCCAGAGTTTAAGGAATTACATATGCAGTTAAAGGAGCTCCTAAAGAAGGGTTACATAATACCTAGTGTTTCACCTTGGGGAGACCTCGTGTTATTTGTGAAGAAGAAGGATGGAAATCTAAGATTCTGCATAGATTATAGACAGTTGAACAAAGCAATGGTTAAAAACAAGTACCCCTTACCAAGAATTGATTACTTGTTTGATCAATTGAGAGGAGACAAGATGTTTTCAAAAATATATTTGAGGTCGGGATACCACCAAATCAGAATTAAGAATCAGGATATCAATAAGACAACATTCAGAACAAGGTATGGAAACTATGAATTCATAGTAGTACCTTTTGGTTTAACAAATGCACCTGCATTATTCATGTGTTTAATGAATGGAGTCTTCATAAAGTACTTAGATAAGTTTGTGATCATATTCTTGGATGACATCCTTATCTATTCCAAGATAGAAGAAGATCCTTAAGAACATCTCAGACTAGTATTGCAAGTTCTTAGAGAACATCAGTTGTATGTCAAATGAAGCAAGTGTTCTTTCCATCATGGAAGAATCCAATACCTATAGCATATCATATTTGAAGAAGGTGTTTCAGTATATCATAAAAATATAAGATCCGTTATGGAATGTCCAACACCTAGAAATGTATCATAAGTAATATCTTTCATGGGATTAGTTGGGTACTACCAAAGGTTCATCGAAGGATTCTTGAGGTTATATCATTCTATCACATCTTTGCAGAAGAAGGGTGTAAATTTAAACTGGACTCCTAAGAGTGAAGATAGTTTTCGAAGGCTTAAGGAAATACTTACTAGTTCACCTGTTCTAAAGATTACAGATCCTGAAGGAAACTTTGGCGTCTGCACAGATGCATGTAAGTAAGGATTTGGTGGAGTATTGATGCAGAATGGACATGTGATCAGTTATGAATCTATAAAGTTGAAGGAACATGAGTAGAACTATGCCACCCATGGCTTAGAGCTTGCATCTATCATCCATGCTTTGAATATGTGGAGACATTATCTAATGGGTAAAAATTTTGAGTAGAGAATTGACCATGATGGGTTAAAATACTTGTTTGAGCAGCCAAAATTTCAATGTAAGATAGAGGACGTGGATGGAGTTATTATGTGAATATAAATTTGACATCAAGCATATCAAAGGTAAGGAAAATAAAGTAGTAGGTGTGCTTAGTAGGAAGATACATGTGATGCATGTAGTAGCTAATACAATAACACATCAGATTTAAAGGATAAGATCATTGAATCCAGTGTTACAGATGAACTT
This sequence comes from Pseudotsuga menziesii, assembly GCA_001517045.1. NCBI lineage: Eukaryota > Viridiplantae > Streptophyta > Pinopsida > Pinales > Pinaceae > Pseudotsuga > Pseudotsuga menziesii. The sequence continues at coordinate 303,816 of LPNX010928028.1, forward strand.
TATCAACAGGTAAAAGAAGAAGTGCAACAACAGAAAAATTCACAGAAATTCGGTAAGTATAAGTTAGAAGAAAATGGGATCCTCATGCACAAATATAGAGTTTAAGTACCCAATATTGGAGGTATAAGGAAGATGGTTCTGCAGGAAATGCATGATGCTCCTTATGTCGGACATTCAGGTTATCAGAAAATAATAGAAGTAGTAAGGAAACAATACTATTAGCCATGGATGAAGAATGATGTTGCAGAATATATAGCTAGGTTCATGGAATGTCAAAAATAAGTTGAGCATTGACATCCAGCAGGATTGTTGCAACCCTTTCCAATACCAAAATGGAAATGGGATGTAGCGACGATGGATTTCATCACCAAGTTACCTAATATGAGATTGCAAAATGATTCTATAATGGTTTTGGTAGATAATTTGACTAAGGAAGCACACTTCATTCCAGTAAATACAACTCACAAAGCAACTAACATTGCAGATATTTACATGAAATAAGTAGCATGATTGCATGGGATTCCGATGGCTATAGTATCAAAAAGAGATTTAAAATTTACTTCTAACTTGTGGAAGGGATTGTTCAAGGGGTTTGGTACAAGTTTAAACATGAGTATAGCATACCACCCTCACATAGATGGACAAACAAAAAGAGTTAACCAAGTGATTGAAGATATGTTAAGGATGTATGTGATGGATTATCCATCTAAGTGGGAATACTATTTACGCTTGGTGGAATTTTCTTATAATAATGGATATCATTCATCTTTGAAGATGAGTCCTTTTGAGTCCATGTATGGAATGAAGTGAAATACTCCCACCAGTTGGGATAACCCAACAGACAAAGTCATTGTTGGACCATAATTATTAAAGGATATGGAGGATCATATGGTTAAGTGAAACAAGAATCTGAAGGTAGCTCAAGACAGGCAGAAAAGCTATGCAGATCATAACATGACCGCTAGATAGTTTTAAGTTGGATATCATGTATTTTTTAAAGTTAGACCCAAGAAGAGTTCCCTAGGTCTTAGCTAAGATAGGACATGTTACTTATGAGTTGTCCCTACCCGCTTGCATTAGAGTACATAATGTGTTTCATGTGTCTTTATTGAAAAAGTATATACCTGATACTAACCATGTAATTGCTTAGAATGTGATCCACATAATTAGAGTGCTTTTATTTTCTTTATTAATATATATACATGTATAAACATGGTACTAATCATGTGATTGAATGGATTATGATCTAGGTGGAACTCAAAGGGTATTTTTTGGTACAACCTATTGCCATTTTGGGTAGAAAGGCCAGGTTGCTTTGGAATCAAGAAATTAGGAAGGTAAAGGTCCAATGGACCCATTACAGTCCTAAGGATGTGACTTGGGAGATGGAGGATGCCATGAGGGAAGCATACCCTCATCTATTTTGAAATTTCGTGGCATGTATGTAATATGCATCAAGAACGATGTATTGTTTAAGGGGGGTGGGATGTAATACCCCAGTTGTTAATCCTGGGACTTATGATCCTTCATGTGACTTATGTTCTTTTGCATTGTGGACTTCTGATCCTTTGCATGATTAATGTGATTAAGGACTTATGATTATTTTTTTATAACATGAATTTGGAATTTGGCACTATTATTAATGTTAATGTTATTACTAACATCTTTACTATCTTTGAATGTTATTACTATTCATTAAATAAGCAACTGGGTCAGTAAATGAAACTAAAAGAATGTGGGGAACCATGGATTCCACAAAGTGATGGGGACTGGGGACATCCCTATCACCTTATAACTTGTTGTTGGCTTAATCTTTTCCATCCCAATTCATATTTTCACCTTGGTGACACTAATAATGTTGGTCACCCAAACCTTGTACAACAGACCATATTCTCGATATTTATGGACTATGGAGTTAATATTGCATCTTTTGCACGCCTTAGTGGGCTCCTATTTCCTAGGGAGAAACTTGGGAATATATTCCCTCACATTTATGTGTTTTTAGTCATTTATGAGCCCTTTTCCTAGTGTTTAGGGGTTGTAAGCTATTTTCTAGCTTCCACTCTTATACTATGCATTGATGATCCTATTTTTTGCTTCCATGATATTTATGACCCTATTGGATGCCCTATATAACCTATTTCACCTTCCTTGATTTTTTTTAACCCCCTTTATGCATTAGTGTGCATCCATGTGCTATTCATGGCTCCACTCCTTAGTTTTGGTAACTCCTCCTCATGTTGTTAATTCAGGAAAGGGAATGTTTTTCACTAAGCCACCACTCCACTAATTCAAGTTAAGTCTCCATTATGAATATTAAACCTTACCTCTATATAATTTGAGTTGATCCCTTTGGGTTATATTTGGCCCCCTTGTGCTATAAATTCATATGCCCTCTCCTTGGTGAAGTTAATCTTGAGCTTTGGGCCATGTGACTTGTGATATCTATCCATGTTGGGAATATCGGTAGTATTGGGAGTGTATTGATAATTAGAGTTAGTCTAGTTGCTTTCCCTTTGCTTCCATTCTATCATTCTACTAGTCCAAGTTCTCACATAGGAATCCAGGAAATGGGAATGGTGAGGTAGGTCATATCCCATAAGTAGTGGAGACTGGCAAGAAAGTAGTAGTGGGAAGAATTGTGGTTCTCAAAAGAAGTAGTTTCGAGAGTTAAAAAACTAAGTGTTCATCTACCTATGGATCCATGGTATCAACTTGAGGGTGGCCTGTTCAAGATAGGAATTCTTTATGTCATCTACGGTTGGCAGGAAAGTCATCCTGCTACAACTCGTTGCCCATATTTTGAGATAAGTATTTCTCTTATGCTATGTTTTCATTACATTATTTTATTTGCTATATGTGCAATGGTGGTTGATTAGTAATTTGAGAGTTCATGTATTGAATTTCAGGATATGGATGCAAGAAGAATGAATTTTATATAATATAGAATTGAGTTTCCATGCTCGTTACCTTCTTTCTATTCTTCTTCTTCTTCACCTATATATACTCATTTTTGTGTTGTAATACATGTTCCTTTGCTTCCAATACAATGTTTCCAATTAAAAACACCTTGAGTTTCATTGAAAAATATTTTCGGATGACCAATAAATGTTTGTTTTGGTCCAACAATTTTCCGGTGCCAAGATGAGTGCACCTGTCATTTGATTGTAAATGTTTTATTTACATATTTTTGTTAGTTGCAGATCTAAGGATCAGTGATGTATTATATATGTAAAATTAATCGATTTTTGGAGGGTAGCATCCATACGATCTGATTTTTATTAGAGAGAGATGATTGTAAGGGACAGTCATCTGGATTTGATTATGAGGGTTGTAGTTGCAATTAGTGTTCTTTATTTGCTATGGTTTCGATATGGTTGTAGATTGAAGCCTATGGATGTTCCATGATATGTGATTTTCCTTACTTTTTATCCTCACTAACATCACACATATAACGACACCAAAAAAATAGATTAATTTGCAATAATCAATGACATCAATACTTGATTATTTATAAACTATGCTACCAAACAAACCAAAAGTACATAAATTAGTCATTCACACCGAAGATGATGTTTATCATGTATTACTCATGTTCTTGTTGCAATTACGACTCTTAGCTCTCACTTTGGAAATTATTAATTGAGTGTCGCAATTAATTATTTAATTAAGTGTCATAATTAAGTAATTAATTGTCACAACTTTAGTTATAAGTCAATCTCTAGAGTTAAAAGTTTTCGTTATTTAGGTGAATGGTTAGTCAAATTAATAGTAATTTATATATATTCATCGAGAATAAAATTAAGTTAGTCTTAATTTTAGCACCTTTGGCTTTGTCTCTGGGTTGGGGACATTACAGTTGAAAACAAAATATGATGTCATTTCACCATCCACCTTCATAGCAATCATTTCCTCTTCCCACTTAGTAAAGTAATCCACAACGACAATGATATACTTATGCCCCCCAGTAGAAGTTGGGTTGCATGTCATGAAGTCAATCCCCCACTTAGTGAAGCGCCTTACTGCAATGAAGGGATGCAAGGGATCTAGGTGTGCTCACACCCTTTTGGTAAAAAACTAACATGGATCATGGCGCTTAAAAGCTTCGACGCAATCTTTGAAGATGGTGCGCCAAAAATAACCAGAATGTAAAATATTTTGAGTTGTTTCTAACCCAAAAAAATGACCCCCACATGTTTTGATATGGGCATCATTTAAAACAGAATCGACTTATCCATGAGTCAAACAATAATGTAAAATGGAATCTACCCCTATTCTATAAAGAGTGTCACCAATAATGAGGTAGTTATTAGCATTATGTCATAGTCATCGTCGACCTTCTCATGAATAGGTTGTGGGACAATTCAAAGTTTGGATATACACTAAGATATCCTCATACCAAGGATCAAAATTAGATATTAAGAAGATGTATTCATCACAAAATGAATCATATTCTACCTTGGAATTTTCATCACTAGGGAACTCTAGATAAGCTCAGCGAACACCAAAGATATTTTAGACTTGGCGGACTAAAAAGTAAGGTAAAACTCTTGGAGTATGATGATCCATTTATTAAAGTTTTCCATGATTATACAATATCGGGTTAAAAATTGAAAGGGATTAACGTCCACAACAACAGTGGTTGTCTGAAGCAAAATGTAGTGACGAAGCCTCTGAACAGCATAAATAGATGCAAGTGCTAACTTCTCAATGTGAGAATACCTCAATTCAAGTTCATTTAAAGTGTGGCTAAGATAATAGATGACATTTTCCTGGATTTGTTCATCTTCCTAAACTAAGACTATTCCAACCATGTAATCAAATGCAGCTAGATATAATATAAAGTCTTTAGTATAATATGGCGGACTCGATAAAAGAGGTTGATAATAATGCTTTTTTCAAAGCCTCAAACAAGTTTTGAGCATCCTCATTCCATGGAAATTGGGTATCTTTCTTGAGTAAGTGTGTGGAAATTAATCCCAATATTAGATCAATTGAACTCACAAAATTGCTTGAAAACTATGCAAGAAACACTCAAAAAGAGACTGAATATGTTGAATACCATAAATTGTTTTTGATATTAATTTACATAAGCCATACTTAAATAGAATAAGGCTGATAATTATGTAGATACTCCAATTATTTTAAATAATTAGGATGCTATTCGAATTAGTACAAAAGTAGGCTTACTAAACTAGTCAAAATCCCCCATATGTGCATAAAGCACTTTCCAAACCAGTCAAGATGCTCATGAATTTGATGAGTGAGTAGGTACAACTCATAAGTGAAGGAAAGTGGAATTTATCATGCTTTTACATGAGGAAAATAATGGAGGTGATTTGGTGCAAAAAACAAGACAGTCTACCTTCAAACTAGCTTTAGCTTTTGCCTTAAAATTGCAAAAAAGTTGGAAACTCCTGAAAATGATGAGTTGTGCACTTTCCAATCTAGGAAGACTGTAGAGTTGTCAGAATCCTATCCAATATCTTTCTAATTCATTCCATGATTAATTTTTGGCAAATTTGACCTCAAAAATGGAATTGGGTGCAAACTAGCTAGTGTAGGACCTAGGAAATTAATCAAAAAGATTAATTATTTTATTCTAAGTATTGGGATGGGTTTTGATTATTCCAACGCCCCCTATTAAGCCTAAATTTATGTACAATATCATAAAAATATCATAGATATAGATCCTAGAAACAAGGCTTAGTCACCCTTTACATACTACTTGTCCATACAAAACAAGGAAAGAGGCAAAACCACAAGGGGAAAATCCTCCCTCAAACATGGACATGAAAAAAAATGTATGAAATATGGTATCCAATATTTCTTAACCACATGATTAGATATCCCAAGAAATGACTTGATATTGTTAAAATTCCTCTCAGAAAAAATCTTGGTCAACATGTCTGCAACTTGCTCAAATGGTGCGCAATAGTGCAGATCAATGACCCCATCATGCACAAGTCCTCTGATGTAGTGCATCTGGATATTGATGTGTTTGGTTCATTTTCTAAGTACTGTATCAGTTGAGATTCGAATGGTACTTAGTTTTTCACAATACATTATTGTAGAAGTCTCTAACTAGTTCCCAAACTCTCCAAGTATTCCCTGCAACCATAAACATTGAAAAGATGCATTCACAGCAAGTGAAATTGAAACTTGTTTCTTACTTGACCAGCTAATTGGTCCATATTCAAGAATAAACACATATCCATAATTTTATTTTCTATTAGTGTTATCACCTTCCCAATCAGAGTCAATAAAACCAACTAACTCTAGGCTAGATTATGCAACATAATGAATCCCGTGAGTTTTTGTTCCTTGTACAAAGTTTAGGATTCTTTTTGTTTCCCTCCAATGGATTTCATGAGAGTGATCCATGTATTTGGAATCCACACTCATTGTATAATATTTATCAAATCGATTATGATTCAAATAAAGAAGATAACCAACCAATTTCATATGCAGGGTGTTGTTTTCCAATGGAGTTAACTGTGCTTCTTCAAGCTTAACTCCTGAAAAGAAAGGAGTCTTGTTTGGCTTGCAATCCTTCATTCTAAAATTATTCAGCAGATCTAAAGCATACTTGGATTTATGTACCTTGATTCCAAGATCTTATTGAGAAATTTCAATCCCCAAAAATTGGCTTAACAATCCCAAATCAATCATAGAGAAGGCATGGTTCATTGCATTCTTCAAGGAGGAAATTTATTTCTTGGAAATTCCTGTAATCAGAAGATCATCCACATGCAATAAAATAATGATTAAATAACCATGTATTATTTTAAAATATATATTTGGATCAAACTTGCATCTACAATAGTTCATCGATAGAAAAAAGCCATCAATCTTGGCATACCAATCTCTAGGAGCTTGTTTTAGCCCATACAATGATTTCTTCAACCTGCACACAAGAGATGGATTAGTCACGAAACCTTATGGGTAATGAATATATATTTATTTTTTCGTATAACCATGTAGAAATTCACTCTTCACATCCATGTGATGTACCTCTCACTACTTGGAAGTTGCAATGGCCAAAACAAGTCTTATGGACTCCATTTTTGCAACCGGTGCAAAGGTCTCATTGTATTAAATGCCTAAGACTTGGGATAATCCCTTGGATACTAAAATTTCCTTATAATTCATAGGAGAAACATCAGCAGTAAATTTAGTTTTGAAAATCCACTTACACTTGACTAGCTTTCTCCCTGGATGGAGAATGACTAGTTCCTATGTGTCAGTCTTTTGGAGTGAATGAAATTCCTCCTTCATGGATATTTTTCATATTGAGTATTCACATGATTCTTCATATGTATGTGGTTCAGATTAAATCATTAGAAAACACTTATCAGCAAAGAAAGGATCTTTGACAGAAAGGGCACTCTTGAATTGAGATCTAGTCCTCCTAGAATCACTAGGATTCCCAACTAGTTCCCCAACTGCTTGGATGGTGGTTTCTTACCTCTTTTGCCTTGTTGGGTTTTTTGGATCTGAAATTAAATCATTATTATCATACATATCAGAATTATAAATTTCATTAGTTCCTTCTGTTGCACCTGCAACAATTTCCCAAAATTCTGAAAAATTTTGGGACCCTCCTTTGTCTTGGATTAGCCTGTTTTTCTTCCTTCCTTTGATGCAATGATTTCTCAGAATGTTTGTTTTAGTGCTTGGATTGCTCTGCTTGCTGGCTTGGAGAGCCATTGGAAACCAGGCGAATTGCTGCTGTTGAACGTACTTGAAGCCTTATTGAAATCGGAAGTTGTTTTGTTTTTGTTTTCCGCTGTTGCGGCTGTTTTCAAGTTTTCCCCTCCAGATTGAAGAAACTTTCGACTGCCGATATTTTTATTTACGGCGGGTGCTTTTCTAATTAGGAATCGGACAATCTTTCGATCTTTCATCCGGCCATTGCGGATGCTTCTGAGCTTTCGCCATCCGATGTGAAATCCTCCCGACGTCCGATGCAGGTAACAAAAGCGGAAGCTTTCACCATCTTCTATCCCGCCGTTGCGGTTGATTCTGAGCTTTCACCTCCCGATTGGAAATATGTCCGATGGCCGATCGTCCGATTATTTCCCGCCATATGTGCATACCTGGCTTGGTAGACGTTGTGCCCTTCCACCGTTGTGGAGGAAAGTCCACTCTTGGCTGCCAATTGGAAATCCCTCCGACGCCTGATTTCTTGCCTCCTCACACGTGTGAGAGTTTCTATATACAGGGACGACGGTTTGGTTTTTTATTGTTATTTTTCGCTGCCGAGCACTGTCACGTTGAGCACTATTGCGCTGATTTGTCGTTCTCTAGAGAGAAGAAGGCCCTACTGTCGCTGTACCAACTTCCAGGTGGCAGAGGTAGAATTACGACCGTCGTCGACTCACCGTATTCACCGGGTTACCAAGTAGGTCTTTTTGATCGTTTTCCCGTTACACTTAAACTATTATTGGTTTTCTCCCATGGTTTGGATGTTCCCGCCGGTTTCCCTCACCCAGCTAGGTCTTAATCTTATATATTTTATCTTTCGACCATGTGGGGGCGGTTTAAAATTCTGAGCAGTTTTGTCTTGTCGCCCTATTTAGCTTACCGCCTCGCGAACATAGGAGTTGAGGGGTTTCGGCGTAGACGGCCGTTATGCCGTCTGCGCCAAACCTTCCTGCACAGTCATGATAGGTAGAGGATAGACAGGTCTGAGGGTGGATTTAATGGTTTTGGTTGACTGTTGTTTCCATGGCGCGTTACCCGGCCTTTGCACCATAGCCGTTTCACCTACGCGTTTCTGCTCGCCCTCGCCGAAGCTTGATGTTGGACCCGTAGTTTGCTGGGGGGGGGGGCTAGGTTTTTGAGAGGATTTTACGGTCGCCAGTGTTGTTCCTTCACAGCTCAAGCCATAGCCTATGTCAATTGCGCCACCCCTCGCAGCCCTTTGTGCTCCGTCACCTAAAACCCTATCTGGTTAAAGGGGAGGTGTCGCCGTTACAAAGCGTTAATTGAAAGCAGTGCAGGTAGTGTTTTATGGAAGTATCTGGTGCAGAAAGTGAAAGTAATCCCCACAAAATGTTAGTCAAGTTAATATAACTATTCCACCGTAAGCCACATGAGTCTTCATTAGTCTTGGGTCTGCTGGGTTTTATGGTTAAAATGTTGACTGGCATGAGCCTTCGCTATGTTTTCTATGCAATAGAATAATAGCTAAATGTCACACCTTGCATATGATATACATGTTTGTTTCAATGTATTGCTATCATGAGAAAAGTGGCATGTTGCAAAATAGTGTAGATTTAGTACTGGTATAAGTATGGTTGATAAGCTTGGTATTATGCAACAGTGGTAGATTGCTCAAGACTGAGTGTGCTTCATATAGATCAGGTCATAGAATATTGCACCCTAGTCTCAAGGCATTATAGAGCTGAACAATGTATGCATTTATTGCACTGAACATTAGCATAATAGACATAGGATAATAGCACATTGCACAGTATTGCATACTAGTTTGATTACTCAGCCCAAAGGGCTTATGTCTTAATTCCATTAACTGGTTACTATCATGATACACTTGAGAAGGAATAAACTGCTACACAATGTCTGAAATTTGAATTGCTCAATGTCACAATGTTATACATGGCAGGAGGAACTTACAATGTCCAAAAGGCAGAAGAAGAAGGCCCCTATGGTCGAAGAACAACCAGATGTAGAGGTCGTCACAAAGACCGAATACACATATGAAGACACCCAATGTGTCTCTAGTGTCGAGCCCGAATACAAATGGGGTGAGATTTATAGATTAATTTCCCACAGGGAGATTCTCGACATGGGTCTCGAAGAAGAACCCATCTATGCGAACATAGAAAAATCCGCCATCATGAAGGTGGCTACCAGACCAGAGCTGTTCCCTTGCTCTGAGGTGATTAGATGGATTCTTCCCCATACAAATACAGCCACCATGCTCATAGGAAATGTGGAAGGCTAGGGCTATGCTGCATTTATCCCAGGATATGTGGCGTTGGCCTATCATCTTCCAGAACCTCAAATCTTTCTATCTGATGACTGGCTGGCTAACATCAGAATGGACCTGGTGGAAACCCTGAAGAAGATGCTCTTGCTGGGAAAGCTTTATCGATACAAAGCAACTGGTGAGTATGATACAGTGAGCTTGAGGGCTCCTTACAGATGCTTAATAGGATCTTTGGGAGAGCTCATGGCCGACTCTTCAAATTCGAATGGATACCCATCATGTTCCATGTGGCAACCCAAGGGACAGTCTTCAATTGGGCCAGCCTGGTATCAAGCAGTATTTCTTCTTGCGTGGCCGCTACCTTGGGAGGAGAATCCAAGAAAAAGTCCGAATTCTACATGAGCTCGATATTGGTAGATTGTATACTATGCAACCAGCCTTTCCCTGGTCTCAAGTGTGTCTGGGACAGGGAAAGGATGCCTGTGTATGCCGCCTATAGACCACTGTGGGCTCAGCAGTACCATAGCCACTACAGGGAGGTCTGCGAGCAGTTCATTACGCCACTCTACACACTCATCTTCCGGAAGGAATGTGACTGTATGTCAGAGGAGGCTATGTAGGTAATATAAGAGCATGCAGACTATTTCCTGACTGAGAATGGCATGTACATCAGAATGTTTGGTGGCATGAAATGCCCCTTGTTGCTGCCCAAATACGCAACAGATTATATTATTCATAAAGAGGCAGTCAGGCAGGTATTCATTGATGGAATAGGGAATTACCTTTTTGAACAAAAGAAGGCTACATATCCTCCGCTGCCATTCAAACTAGGTAGCTACAGATTTGCCAAGGTAAAACAAGCTGCAGAGTTCATAGAAGAATTGGGGAAGTTCTATTTTGGTGAGATGCCTTTTCGAAGGAATGATACTCACGGTAAAATGGAAAAGCACTGTAAAGAACATAAAGTACATTTTGAGTACACTCACCACTTTGACAAGGAAGAATCTGTCTTCCGAAGTGCCCCTAACTTGACAGCTCTAAGAAGGAGGTTTAAGCCTAAGAACCCCACCAAGGGTGGAAAAGGGGCTGAGCAAGCCAGAGCTGAGCAGGCCAGAGCTGAAGAAGAGGCCAAGAGGAGACAGGAAGAGGCCCAGAAGCTAGAATAGGAAGCTGCAGAATGGCTACAGAAAGGAGAAGAAGAAAAAAGAAAAGCTGCCCAAGAAGCAGCTAAAAAAGCACAAGAGGCAGCCAAAGAAACAGAGGAGGCAACTAGACAGGAAGCTGAATAAGCAAAGAGAAAGCTAGATGAAGAGCTCCAAAAGCAGGAGGCTGAAAGAATGAAGTTAACACAACAGTCAATTTCTGAAACGCCAGCAGGACAGACCCAGGGGGAGGAAAACCCCGAGGTGCAGACCTTTCAAATACCTGCTGCCAGCACCCTTGTGACTCCTACGCTCCAGCTAATGCCTTTCATCCAGAAAAAGGAGAGGAAGTCCCCGACTTTAATACTGTCTACTATGACAGGGCCACCAAAATAATAATGAGGAGGACAGAAAAGAAAGTTCAAGCGAAGGGCCTATCAGGAAGGATGGTAACAGATACAGCGGTCATGCTAGGGACAGACAAGGATCCTAGGATCATGATAAGAGTTGGGGCTACACTAATTGATGCTTCTGCAGATAACATAAACAAGGTGATGATTGAACTAGAGTCAGCTAAGAAAACCTCTGCTCAGCTAAAAGAAACACTGAGAAAAGAAAGAGATGAGGGTAATAGGCTCAAGAGGAAATATGAACACATGCAAAGGGAACTGGAATCCTCAAAAGGTGAAGTCCATGCCCTTCAAGTGGAGATGCAAGCCAAGGGAACAGCATAGGAGTCCCTAGAAAATGTACAGCAGGAAGCCCAAAGTCTAAAGAAGGAGAAGGAGTAGTTACTGTCAAAGGTGATAGAGCTGGAAGAGCAGCAGAAGATCATCTATGAGTCCACTGATTCATACACCAAAGAACTGAAAGAGCAGCTAGCTTCTCTGACTGCTAATCTGGAGGCGGCTAAGGAACAACAGGTAAATCTGCAGCCATTTAAAGAATCTATCCTGGCTCAAAAGGCTCAAATGCTACAACTGCAGACTGCTCTGGAAGAAGAGAGGTGCAAAGTCCTCCAGATTGACAGCAGGCTAGAAGAGATCATGGAAACTTCCTCATACTTCGTTGATCGATCTCAGGAGGTTCTTGAGGTTTTGAGTGCCAGAATGGCAAGGCCGAAAGATGATGCTGAGACTCCAGTAGGGCTACCAGCAAAATACCATCAAGCCCTCAAGAGAGATCACAACCTGGTAGAGTTCGCCATCAGTACTGCAGAAGACTTCAAGAAGGCTGTAAAAAAGATGCAGGGAGCATGCTTAGAGTTTTTTAGAAGGCTCCTAAATACGTACAATCGATGTCAAATAGAGGCTGAGCATAGGCTTGAAGAGTTCCCGGACCATGAGGCCTTTATGGAAATATTACAGAAAAGATATCAAGATGTAGAGGCCAGAAGTCAGCATATTAGAGCCATTGATGACCTAGTACTGAAGAACGAGGTAGGCCACGCAGCCATTAGCATGCAGTTTCTAGAAGATCAGCTTTGGTTGAGCCCAGCAAGGATCGAGGCCATCAAGAACCAAATTGAAAAGTTTGAAATCAACATTCAGTTCCTGGAGCCATGTGCATTCGAAGGCATTGCTGCTGAAGCAACAATGTGGAAGAAGTTCTTAGATGGTCAGGCGGGACCCTCCTCATAAAGGACCGGTCGACTTTGT